>OY992889.1:22061663-22182644 GCA_963921405.1 Cepaea hortensis
GTAAATGGAAGCATCAGGTAGACAAACTTAACTACTATTTCATCATCTTTCTCCCAAACCTCTTATTCCCCTCCTCCTCATCCTCCTCCTCCTCCTCCTTCTTCTTCTTCTTCTTCTTCTTCTTCTTCTTCTTCTTCTTCTTCTTCTTCTTCTTCTTCTTCTTCTTCTTCTTCTTCTTCTTCTTCTTCTTCTTCTTCTTCTTTCATCTCCTCCTTCTTCTGTCATCTCATATTTTAATGAAGTTGATGTTGTTAACGTTAGTATTTATCGTCCAGCTATTTCAGCTGTTAACAAACATCATTCGCTGACTTGCCTCCGCTGTCTAGCAGTCTCCTGAAAGACGCTAATTTCTTCATCTTATGTCTTATGAAACTCTGAAACCTGGAGTACAACGAAAGGAGACGAGGCCTTGTTACAAACCTTTGAGAACAAAATTTTAAGACGCATCTTTGGACCCATTAGGGATACACAAAGTGGAGAGTGGAAAAGAAGAAGTAACAAAGACATTTATGATCTGTTTAAGTCCCCGCTAATCACTGGTATCATGAAGGCTAATAGACTACAATGGCTGGGGCATATAGAAAGAATGGAAGATAATAAGGAAACAAAACTCGCTTACACTCAGGAAATAAATGACCGTAGACCCCGAGGTAGACCAAGAAGGCGGTGGAGAGATAATACATGTACAGACCTACAAGCACTTGGAATCAATGACTGGCAAGAGAAGGTCCACCAGAGAGACGAATGGAGACGGATTGTATTTGCAGCAAAGAACCTCAATGGCTCGGAACGCTGAAGAAGAAGAAGAAGAAGAAGATGTCTTATGTTAAAATGTCCCATACATTTCACATCCTTTTCTTGGTGATTTGATGCGTGATATGTACTACAGCAGCAGAAACTACCGTTGAGAAGTGTTGCACTAGGCATTCACATATTCTATTGCTCGGTATAATGGGCCGGTATCTGTCCAGTATACATATTAATGTGTTTAAATATAGCGGGAAATAGATTGATAGTATTACATGTCAGCCACGCACTATACTGGTATGTGTATTGAAGTATTGACTGTTTGGTCCATTTCATGATGTTGTTTTCCCCCGCAAATCCTTTACAGAATAATGCAGTCAACACCTGTATTTTTCAGCTACTGATAATGTTTTGGCAAGTTTTACGTTCAGTTGTTTGCCATTGCTTTCTGAACGACCGGCTCACATACCTCCGTAAATAACCAGCGCGATCCACCGCCGAATCTCGCGCAGTTGTGTTTCATACGTGGGAATACGGGATTAATAACAACGTCTTTAACCTCTTCGCCAGAGAGAACGGCATTTCATGATTGTCATGATAAATGTCACAAGTTCATTATCAGTCTCCCGGGATTGTTTGGCCAGTACGACTTCCTGGGTGGAACAATTGGGTAGTAGGCAGTTGTGTCATTTGCTGGGAATTGTTTGCATAGACAAATGAGACTAGGCAAGCAAGTAAGACCCCTTCCCCCCCCCCCCGCCCCCTCGTGGATTAGAATATGTGAAGTCCTAGTACTTAATTCGCCATCAGTAGTATCTAACGTGGGATTATATTTATCACTAATCTAACACGTCACGGGAAAGTGATCACCATTATCCAAAAAAAAAAAAAAGAATAAAAAGATGAAGGACTCCGTTTCCATGTTTTGTGACATATGGTGCTAATATCATAGTTTTTTGACCAAACAACACTCAGTGACTGATGTGGTCAGTATCACCGTCTTAGTCCCAAAATCACATTCTAGCAACCCTGTATAAGGATGAACTGACCCAGGAGCTATGTGGTCCAACGTCCACGGGGATCTAACGCCAGAACAATCAATATGACAGGCGAGTGAACTAGCAAGTGTACGTCCAGGATTTCGTTTGAACACGCTAGTCTGCCACACCTATTGTCATGTGTTCAATTCCCAATCGAGGCGGAACTTAAAAAGAAACAATAAGTAAAATAAAAATTTCACTCCTAGGGGGAACTATTCTGGGAGGCATAGTCGGTCGGCGAGATAATTACCTCACCACACGGAAGTGTAGAACAGCCCTTATATTGTGCTTTAGTGAGAATATTACCTCACCACACGGAAGTGTAGAACAACCCTTAAATTGTGCTTTAGTATCTCTCTCTTCGGCATTTTATTTCCCAATGTAGCATAGGCCCTCAACCAACCCACACCAAGCCCATGTTTATCTTTGATCATGATTGAAAGGCTTTTGTAGCTCAGTGTTCTACGGGTTGAGGTAGTCAGTCTCAAACCTATCTGTGTATGTGTGTCTACCTAAATGTATGTCTATCTATCTTTGTCGTTATGACTATCTGTCTCTTTGTCTACCCATCTATCCATTCGTCCATCCATTCATGCATCCATCTAAATATCAATTTATCCATCCATCCACCCCTCTGTTTGTATGTCCACCTTCCCTCGTACCTTCCATCCAGCCTTAAATCTATCCACCTAAAGATTTACTTTCCTATCCACCTACCTGTCCACCTACCGACCTACTTGCCTGCCTGTGCTTTCATTTATTGATTCCTGCATCCATGCATGGAGCATATGAGCGCCTGCCCGTCCACTCAAAGCGGCCTATGCATCCATCCATAAGTTACTTCCAAGACAAATAATTTGGTAGGGATTTACTGTTAGGCTTTCACATATTATAATTCACGGCATTATGAGTATATATATATATATATATATATATATATATATATATATATATATATATATATAGAGAGAGAGAGAGAGAGAGAGAGAGAGAGAGAGAATATATATATATAACACTAATGCATTCATACAATACTAACTAAAAAAATGTTTTGCGTATCCTTTTACAGGACTTAGCTGTCAACAGCAGCATCTTTCAGCTGTCTGTTGATCTCTTGGCAAGATTACGCTCAGTAGTTTGCCATTGCTTTCTGAGCGGCCGGCTCAGTATCCGCAAGTCACGAGCGGGGGTCGAACCACCTCAGTTCTCGCTCCGCTGCGAGACTCTGCGTGATAAACGGGATTACAGAGAGAAAGTGTTGTAACCCCACAGCCAGAGAGACCGGCACAATACTAACTACTCCTACATAATACACAGAAACGTCAATTTATGAGAAAACATTTTTGCTAATGATATAGCATGAACAATAAATTCACACCTTTGTATCTTCACTCACGAACTCTTGTACAGACATCTGGCCCAAATCTATGATTGTGAGACTGACACCTCTGATACTACAACTTGCTTCGCCTATCACTACAACAAGCAGGATCTTAAACTCAGTTGATAAAATGAGGTATGGCTTGCACTGTCACAAGTTAACAGTCGTATTTTTAGTTGATCTAACTTATAAGTGTATAATGTATGAAATAAGTATAATAAATATATACAACTACCATGAATCCTGACTGCAATAGCTACACATGTTTATAAATATATTTTATTAATATCTTCCGATATGGAAAGGAATTTTGAAACTCGGTGTAACTAACAACAAATGCAAATCAATCTAACTGCTTCGACCTATTTTCGTTCGGTTTCCATGTGTTCTTAGAAATGAGATTGGCCCGCATAGTGTGGGAGTGGTGACGTTCAGCATGACAGCGATCTAATTTGGGCGTTGGGTTGAAGTGTTTTTGCAATGACATGTTTAAACCCCACTCAGGGTATATTACCAAGTTACGCCTAGCCGACCATTAGTTTTCCACCGCATATCCTTTACAGGACATTGCAGTCAACACCGGCGTTTTTCGGCTTTGTTGTTGATGTCATGGCAAGTTTTACGTTCAGTAGTTTGCTATTACTTTCTGAACTACCGGCTCACATGCCTCCGTACGTAATCAGCACGATGTGATCAGCTGCCGAATCTTGCGCAGCTGTATTTCATACGTGAGTATACGGGATTACGAACAACGTTTTTAAACTCTTCGCCAGGGAGGCAGGCCTAGTCGATAAAGCTGTGCTAAATTATGACTCGGTTTAAACCTTATAATAGCGTCTGTGGCTTAGGGTCGGGTCGAAAGATTGTGTAACAGAGAAACCGGGACACTTATCGGAAGCATATGAAGAAACAGAAGCCAGCGTTACCGAGAGGTTTAACCCACGCTATATGTGCTGACGGCGGGGTAGAGGGTTGATCCCACACACTGGTCGGTTGGATTTAAACGTTGACATGTCGTTCAGAAAGAAATTGTAAACTAATGAAAGCAATATTTCATAGAACATCAACATAGATTGACAGCAATGTTCTAAAAAGCAAAATGCAACATTTAACATTTCCTCCTTCCCCTCCCTCCCCACTCCACATATAACCCCCCCCCCCACTCCACATATACCCCCCCCCCCACCCAAATAAAATAAAATTAAAATAAAAGATGTCACATTTATTCATGCTATGAAAGGCTTAAAGCTTCACTTACAGCTAGTTCTGTACACGTCAAAACAGACAGATACCGACGAACTATGCCAACTATAACGACAACGCAAGTGAAACTACAGCTTTTACACGCGTGGATCTTTTAATTTTTCCAATTAAACAGTTCTTTCAACTGAAAAATCTACAAACAGATTGATTCTATTAAATTTATCATTTGGCATGAGGTAAAACACCTAGACAAATTAGCTTGCCTAAAGTCATTGTCATAATATCCAATATTGTCCCGGAAAACCGTTTCGTCAGGCTTATGGGATAGTGAAACACAGTTTGACAATTCCCCGACATGCAGAATCCAGGCTTTGATATCAGCCGCGGAGATTTGCAAGGAGTCTGATTTGTGTTGATTCGATTGTATGAGACGTCGGCCGTTCAGAAAGCAATGGTAAACCATTGAACTAAACTTGTCCAGTACATCACAGACAGCCAATACATGTTGGGGTTCATTGCAACGTTCTATAATAGATACGCAACTAACTTGTACATTCTGGTATATATCGCTCGGCAAATATAAAGTTTCATTTCTTGTATTGCATAACCCGCTGGTTTCTGAGTTTGGAGAGGGGAAGGGGAGCTCTGCAAAACATTCCCTCTAAAGATGATACTTTGGTATAGGCTTGGGAAACAAAAGTATCTACAGTAAACTCACTCCGATAAATGCATGCATTTTCAGTGCTCACAACATTACAGGTTTTATCTTCAAGAGGATCGACTTCTTAGCACCGGGTTTATCCCATACGATACTGTCTATTTCCTCAGAGCGGCCTGACGAAATCGTCGAACAAAGCACCTACTCCGGGGCTTCAGCGACGACCCCTACGGTTCTTCGAGAAAATGTCATCTGTCAATCCAATGACGGAGTCCCGCATAGAACCCACAACCATCGGTGCACGATACAGACACAGAAATCCCAGCCCTCCCCTTTACATTAAATGTATCAGGGTGAGAGTGGAAACTTGATCGTCCAGAGAATTCATACTTAACAATTTCACCTTATATTATCACCATCATCATAATCATTATCATGTGCCCTAAAAGCTGCGACAGCGTTCATGGATCCATGTCCCTGGTATTTTAGATCAGTTATATAGGTGATGATAAGCATGCTAGCGAAGTTAATAGGGAAATCCGCTGGTAATGTCACAAGCGCGGTATAATGCAGATTCGACGCCTGGGCTCGTCGCTTGTGACAGTATATATTACTGGATTTATGCACCCGGATTTATGCATACACAGACAGGTCATTAAATGTCACAATAGATGTGGACGGATTATCCTCAGTCAAAGAAATCATATTCTAAAAATTATCTGGTATCAATTTTATGAGGCTGTGCCGATTCTAGTTTCATAATGGTCAGATAAACAATCTTGCAATTGCCTAGGATTGAACTGGCAAACGCACTAACCACCTTATCACCGCTGATCCTTTATTACAGAAAATAAACAAGCCAACCTTCCGGAACTCAATGGATGACGTGGCCAGTATCATAGCGGCCTCATTCACTGCAAGGACATTTCTTGGTACTTATCTTAGGCTGGGTCGACCCGGGGTCCCAGGTCAGTTAACAAAATGTCCATGGATGTGAAGTTTAACCACTGACCACCGGGTCAACAGGTGAGTGCCCTCGTTATAGATTCGGCATTTAATGAGATCTAAAGACAACATGTTAGGGATTGCAGTTTGTGATCATAATATAGACAGTTAATTGTATGCTGCTGGCACTCTCTTGACAGCAAGACAGAAGGAATTACAACTGGAATATCTGCTTCGTTGACAAAAGTGAGGGCTATGGGTGTGAAACCTGACATTTTGTCAAGGCCCTTTGATTAATCAACATAGAACAGGTGTAGTCAGGAGATATAGGCTGGCGGGGACGTTAAGTGGGGAGATCAGAGCTTCTACGGACCTGACCGGAGTGCGATGGCGAGGATCATTACTAATCACCAAAGAAGTAACTACAAAAAAAAAATTATTGATTCAGTGGGTTTAGCTATTATAGATGTCATAAAAGTGGCAGAAGTAGCTCCTGGGCGGGCAAATACTCAGCCAAAATCATTTTCTCCTACTTATGTTTAGTTAGTGGTGCAGTTTGAGATTCCTTAACTCTGTCAGAAGGGAATAATTACCACCCCAGATCCCAGAGAGAAAACGCGGAACAAATGTCTGTTATGCTGATTGCAGACACCGTCCATGGATACTCAAGAAAACAGATAAAAAAAGGCTCATTGAAAATAAAATAGACTTAGCTGGTCTTGGTATCACCAGGAAGTAAGAAAGAGGAATTAAGATATACAGATTAAGCTTGTTACTTAGGGGCTGCATAGGCAGGGTACCTCCCTGACATAATCTACTCCTGGAGTATATTACTTAGGGGCTGCATAGGCAGGGTACCTCCCTGACATAATCTACTCCTGGAGTATATCTTCGAAACCCCGCTAAATGAGTTACCAATGGGTGTATTTAATTAAGCTACACAAACATTTATAGACATATGGAATTTATACAGACAAACCGAAATTAAAATGCAACAACTGTGTTTATTATTGCAATTCCCGAAGATAATATGATAATATGAAGATAATATGATGATGATGATGATTATAATATGGTATAATAACCTAACTTTTATCGTTTCTTTACTTATTCAGTCTCTCGGTAGAGATTTGTTCGCAGCAGACGAGCATAATCTCCGGCGGGCCTATTCTCGCCGGTCGCGAGATCCGCACAGTGAAGGATGGGGGATTTGCTTGCAATAGACAGGCAATATCTCCTGCGGCAGCTCTGGCGGGCCTATTCCCGCTGGTCGCGGGGTCCGCTTAAAGTCAGGTGGAGAGTCTGGCGATAGTGCACACTTTACACAGGTCCGGACACTTGTGATCGACAGATGTGCGCGCCCTTATGGTCCGGGCTCGTACGAGGCCCTCACCTTTGGGACTAGGCTGAACGCCTCTAAGTCGGGCCCCTTGGGTGTCAGGGTCTGGTCATAACTCGCCACCGGCTCGTGGTGGCGAGGTCTCGGAGGATTGACGCTGCGCCGCCAGCGTCTGCAGCCTACCTTGCGCCAGACGCATTGGTTACCCATTCCTCTGGAATACACAAGACTAGGCCGAGAGAGGGGTCATGTCGTTTGGCCGCCACATGATTCTCTGAAGCTCTGCCCAGGCATTGTGATGGAATATTGGCCACATTCCAACTCACACACTTTGGTCTGTCAAGACTGCAAGGTGCCACTCGCATAACCTAAGAGGGCACATAGTTCATGCTTCCTCCTGTCAGACGCAATTCAATGTCAACTTGAAGGAGTCCAAATTGGTCCCTTCACTAGGCTCAGTCTCTCCCTGATATGAGTTGTTGACTGTCCATGGCTCCTAAGCGAGCTGGAATGAAAGATGGGTAGTGGAGATGGGTAGTGTCTACGTCTACACATGTCAAAACACATATGGATATACATTCATGTAAACATACGTCCATTGCATAATATACATGCAGGTTACATAAACATATATACTTTCTACATAAAAATATATGTATATATTCATAAAACCATTCAGAAAATCTATAGCTCAAAACATATACATATTCACCTCCACCTATGTAATGTAGTGTTTCCCATATAAGTTCACCTCACTTACTCTATCCCTGTCTATTTCATTCATTCCGTCTTGTCGGAAGGGCTTCGGTAGCACATTCTTCCTGTCGAACATTAAAATGCCTTCCATGCACCTGTCTAAAAATTGAGTGTTCTACGTCATGTCTGCCCTCATGCAGACACCCTGCAGACAAGGTGAACTGGTGACATTTCTCCCTCTAAGTGGTTTCACACTATTCTTGGTAGGCATTAAAAGTGTTGGTCCCTATAATCACGTTATTCTGGACGCTATCAATAGACTTTGCTCTCAGGAATTTCTCCTAATTAGTCAATCTCCAGTGTGATGACCGCATACAGGATGTACCTAAATGTATCTCCTGTACATGAATAGGCCACACACTCACGTGGATTGGATAATGTTGGATTTCTCCAAATTATCCCGTACAACACATCAGACAACCAAGTAGCGAATGAAAGAAGAAGATTAAAACAAAGTTCACGGTGAAATCTTAAGGGTTAGAACTGGAACAATGAGTAACACAGAAAATCCAAACGTTTGGAAGTTTGAAAGAGAAAACGAAATGCGAAACCGAAACTTAAACAGCCGGCCCTCAGATAGCAGGCAAAGGAATAAACATACTATGTTCGTATTACGTGATTTTGCGTCTGAGGATTGTAGGTAATGTCTATTGTCATATAGTTTGTTCTCCGATGACGGGGTTTCATTTCCACTCTTTTCACGTGGGCCAATTACTATGTCCAGTTTCCTGTTAACCCCTCCTATTTTTCACGTTGGATGGGTTTCGTGGACGTAACAAGTCCTGTATTCCCTTACTACTTTTCTTCTTTTCTCATGGACTGTAGTTTCATATGTCAATCAAATTGACTGGCGCTCCGCAACTGTAACAAGACCCTCGGGGCATGGACATGTATGTTACTATAGTTAATATCCCCAGCCTTTGCTCCGACCACCTTAATAGGACTTTACATCTACCAAGGAGACAATCGTCTTATTCCGACCAAAGGGAAGTAATTCAAAGTACAGACTGATATCTGGTCCGTTTTGTCAAATAGGCCCTCACTTAAGAAGGTCGACCCGGTCAAACTTACTAGACCAAGAACTGTCTGAACTCTGAACCTACACTCTACAGAGACTGGATCTATAGGAAAGGACGTTCCATAACGTTCACTTTCCCTGGGATATCTACCTCACTGGTAGGGACGCTGGTCCACCAACCCCCACATCAGACGTACGTTACCTCCAGCGATTAGGCCCGAAGCGTAACGGCCTGGTGATCGGTTTACACTCTAAACTGGATCAATCCGCATCCACCTTGTGTAGGCCATCGGTTACTTTACTAAAGGGTCGTCCGGCCCTTCCGACAATAGGGGTTTCCCTATCCTAAATCGGCATCACACCTGTGGACTGCACGCGGATGTCGACCGAAGTGAATGGTCGCGTACTCCAGGATCGGCTGGAGTACACCTGCTCCTGCCTCCTCTCCCGCGAGTAAGGACAGTGAGTCTGTCGGCGGATCGAGTCACCCGACGGTCCCGTCGTGCCAGATGTGACTTCGCCTACCCGACTTCGATTCCCAGTGTGCTTAACACTGTGGGCCTCTTCCCGACGGAGCCTGTTTGCCTTAACTACAGTTGAACACTTAAGAGACCTCAGAACCTCCCCACAGGATTTCCTGCGTAGGACTGAGTCTACCTCGTCCTCGTCTGGAACCCAGAACCGAATCTAGCGCGATGGTAGTCGCACTAACTTGTGGAGAAACTACCTCGGACCTTTCCAAATTCTGAAGGAGAGTACAATGGAACTTTCGCAATTCCTCGCTGACCTTCACCTCATACGTGGATCGGGACATTACCCGTTCCACGGGAAAAGGGCCCTGCCATCCTAGTTCAAATTTCGCCCCATCGATTGGGAGAAGCTCGAGAACCCTATCTCCAATCTGCAGAGATAATCCGTTTCTGGTCCTGTGCTTTGGTGCCGCTAGACAACACTCTGAGCACGACCTGATGTATCTCCGCACGTCGCCTGTCATTCCAGGCCAGTGGTAGTGACGGGAAAGACACTGGACCGTTGTCCCCACATCCCTATGTCCGGTTAAGGATAAGGTATGCACTCTATGTATCAAGCGGGATCTGTAGTCAGTAGGGACTACCATATGATCGTACTGGCTATCCCCTTGCCCGGCCCTACGATAAAGCAACCGGTTTTCTACATAGAACTGACCCGTGTTTGGCGGGTCTGAACTCTTGGACAACTTTAGTAAGTAAGGTCGCAAGGTCGCATCCCTACTTTGAGCACTGCTCACTAACCTCGCAAGAGAATAGTCATCTTCTTTACCACACTGTACATTTCCATCCATAGCCCTGGTCTGCCTAGCGCTAACTAGGCAATGGTTCGTGGGGTCCCCCAAGAACACATGTAGATGAACGTGGATCAAAGGGTAAATAGGATCAGGCAGGACAGCCGCCTTTATGCTACCCGTAACATACTTGCACCGAATGTCAATCCGAGCAATCGGCAAGTTCATAGCTACGGAGCTCTTATATGGCCGGGTGGAATTCTCTTGTCTCGCCGGTGAGCTGCCCTGGGCTCACAAGGTGGGATGAGATTACAGCCTCAAACTGCAATCTCATATCGTATAAACATTCCACCTGCTGCCCATTCACTTCTATCGTCTCGACCACGGGTGATCTCTTTGACTCTGTTTTCCCTTTACCCGCTTCTTTGGTCTCGCTAGGTCTATCCCTATTTGCGGGGAGACAAGCAAAGTGCACGTCTTTGGTCTTCCACTGACAGTCTAATGTATTATGGGAAGTTGACTTACAGTATTTACACCACCTCTTACTCCACTTCCGTTTTGGGGAGGCGGGAGGGGTTTGCTTCTCGGGTTTATTACCATAGTCTTTTACCAAGGTATCTGCTATACTGGACGATTCTTTGGGACCTTTGGTCTTGGGCTTTTTATCATGCCCCTTCTGCCTTTATTTTGGACCAGACTCTCTAAAGACTTCCACATACCTTTCGGCTAACTTATTTACTATGTATATCCTCTCCGCACCATTTTCACCTAAGAAATTTATCATAGTCTTGGACATATGCATTCTCATCTGGTCCACCACCATCAGCTCTCTCAAACTCTCATAATCCTCTTTGAAACCGGCCAACGCCATCCATTTCAAAAGGTATGAGTTCAACCTCACACTATACGCAGAGAACATCTCCCCTGGTTCTCGCTTGGAAGTTCTAAACCTCCGCCTGTACGCATGGGCTGTCATTTCGAATCTTTTCAAAAGAGCCGATTTCAGGGTTGGATAAACATTTTCCATCCCTGGTGGAAGAAGCGCATAAACCGCGTACGCGGTCCCACGGAGTCCTTATGAAAGCTTCAGATTCCAACGTTCAGGCTCTAAGCCCATAGCTTTACACATAGCCTCATACTTCTCGAAGCATTGATCAATCTTCTCTTTGTCGGGTTCCAATGGTGGAAATGGACAGTTCATAGCATGGTAAGCCGGTCTGCTGGCTGCTGAAGAGCTAGGTAAAGCTTCTCCACCTACTACTCCCTCAGTTTCACCAGCAGATTTAGCCTCTACCTCAAGCTGCTTCATTCGGAACTCATGTTCCATTTCTAGTTTCCTAGCTTCTAATTTCTTAGATTCTAATTCAGCTGCGTGTTTCTGTGACTGTTGGTCTGCAGCCAACTTCTGCTCTTCAAGTGCTAGCTTTCGAGCTTCCAGCTCAGCTTCTGCTTTTCTTCGCGCTCTCTCTCTCTCTCTCTCTCTCTCTCTCTCTCTCTCTCTCTCTCTCTCTCTCTCTCTCCATCTCTCTCTCTCTCTCTCTCTCTCTCTCTCTCTCTTCTGCTCTGAAGTCTCGTTCAACTTCAAGTACATAATCTTTGAATGCATCACCTTCTAATCCCATCTCAATTGCAGATAATCGCACCTTAGCTAAATCTAAAGTCCGAGTAGCCATGCTTAGTGTAAAGTAGTTCTAAGTATATATATGCAAGGCAATCAAGATGCTAGCATAAAATCGCAATGCTAATGACCAATGTAACTAACAATGTAACTAAACTATACTATACTAAACTACTAACTATATATCTGTCCACGTCGAAGAGAAAGGTATCAGTAGCCCTACTCGTCAAGTAGACAAAAGGTATAGGGCAGAGGACACTATATCCTATCCATACGAGATGTCAGAACAAAGAGAAGATCCAGGACGGTCCCCCACTCTATAGCTGTAACAAGACCCCCGGGGCTTGGACATGTATGTTACTATAGTTAATATCCCCAGCCTTTGCTCCGACCACCCCAATAGGACTTTACATCTACCAGGTCCCACACAAGCCGGGACAGCTGACCTTCCCCTCCCCACTTATGGATTCCTACCCACAGGGATCTCGGACAAGACAACAGTCATACTAGTACTCAAAGCCATGGCTAACAAAGCAAAATTTAATTTCTGAATACGTCAACTGAAACTCAGAGAGGGATGGCTGAAAAGCCTGGATAGAAGACAATATGTACACTGCTGCTAGAGAACAGCGAGAAGATCTACAGATGATCAGTCGTCATCACGGAGCATGTGACTTCAGTTCGTGCTGTCGTCCCGTCGATGTTAACGACTCACCCGAGGAACCTCCAGTGCAGAGGAACTCCAAGACGTAGACCCTTCCAAAGTTCTCTCCTTCCACTGTGAGTAAGATCTCGGACTGGTCAGGCGTATGTCTAAAGCCTGACGGACACTTCTCCAATGTTCGCTGGTCATTCCTCGATGACGTAATAACTCACAAGTAACACTCCGCTGATGACGTCTGGGCCGACTCTAGAATTCTAGTTGTCCCCAACTGAAGAAAAGTACTGTAACACAATACACTAGTATATCAGAGCCTGGTTGCTCTTTTGCCTCTCAAGTTAATGTGAAAGACTTATCTGCAACCTATAATTTGAACACTGGCTCCATATAACCCCACTGTCACAATAGAATGATCCAACAGGTGAATGTAAGAACTCAACATATTCACATGTCTCTATCCTACACAGTTCCCTAGGTATCTACTACCTTCACAGCTTACAAGGCCATTGTCCATCAACACCTAGGAATGGGGTAGATCCCTACCCAAACAAGAATGTCACTCCGGTGTTCACAAGACTAGCAAATCACTGTTGTAGGTCACTTGACCAAGTTTCGGCTTTAATACGGATCGCAACTGTAGATTCACACCGTAGTTAACATGAATTACACAATGTGTCCCATTACGACCCAGCCGGGCTGGAAACATAATAAACTGGCCATTGTCGTGACTAGTAAACCGAGTTCACTCTCATCAACACAACTGGAACTCATTTCCTTGAAAGTACACAGGTCACCACTGAGTTATCTTAGAACTGCACCAGTATCTTACCGGTGTGAATCAAGAGACGCTTCAGTCCTGGACCCTACCTGGATCGATTGACTAAATCTTCGTCGGTCTCGTCGCGGCGGTCTTAGCATAGACCCACCGGGATATTCTAAACGCAGATTCTCTCAAGTGTTGACTTTGGCAGATTCAGACGACCGCTCCCAGTAATGCCTCACACATCATCCTGACTGGCACTAGAATGAGCTGATCCCGTTGAGTTTATGGTCTAACTCATGGATCTCCATCTTATATATAACAGATCCTGAAACATGGAGAGCGGTGTGAGTACTCAACTACAACAAAGACTAACCTGCATCTCAACCATGACACATGCATCCGAATAATATATATCATACATTATATATTAGATCATCAACATCGTAGATCAACTCTTAACTACAATGTACAGGCATGAGGGTGCAAGAGAAAGCAATAGTAAGCAAGTGTATGGTCAAGTAACTCATCTAGGCAACAGATAGCCCGATAGCACCAGAGTAGACTATTTGACTCTGTCAAAGTATCCTCTACCTGGATTATTCCACTCCACCACTTCTCTTCCAACCACAACCTTAAAATACACCTATTTGTCTTTCAGTGTAGCGGTTACTTTATCTAGGAGGTGTCCAGCCGGACATATCCTCCTCACCTACATAACTCAACAATTAAACAATAACTTAACCCATTGATCAATTAATTAAACATAACTTATTAATGATTATATAACATTAATAAATTATATACCTCATAGTCCATTAACATAGCATTAACAAATTATAAATCATGAATTGTTAAACTTAACTAACAAACTCATAAACAAAGCAACAGCTTCTGTTCTGGGATCTCCGTCCCAGAACACGGTTTGAACTTTATTATTTGACCTTCACCCATGACGGTCAAATCTGTACCGGTCTAGCACAGATATGATGGTCATCCACCTAGTAAACTTTCCCACAACTGCTGTGGAAAAAGAGAACCTTGGTTCCGTGGCGAGTTAGGCCACGTCGTCAATTTTAGATGGGTATCTAGTCCCTCATCCACTAAGTCTCCAGTCTCTCAAATGCTGCCTAAATGGCTCGGGAGTAACTACCACTTCCTAGTGAATAAGTTACTCCACTAACAGAGTTAGGTTTCTAGAAGAGAAGAATAGTAGAGACATACCACATTCTGTTCACAGTTCGGATCTACATAAACGCAACGGCGTCGATTACAGAGCGCCGCACCGCTCTCGGTCGGGTATGTTAATTCAACCATCGGTCACGCACAATCACTTTGGTCGGACACGTAACATAACCAGTAGGTCGGACAGGCCAAATAACCAGTCGGTCTCGCAGACAATATACGCACGATTGGGCACGCATAGTCAATCCGGCGGGCGGGCTTATAAACAAGCAGTGACATCAGGAATCCACAGATAATTCCTATCTACCTCTATCAAGGAAATACAAAACATTTCTACATAGAGGTGGAATAGTATTGGCTGCCTCACTTAGCAAATACCTACCTTCATATCCCAATGGAAATACAAACACCTTGTTTCCAGGAATTAGTAAACACCACGTACTGAAGACATACATTATAGCACTTACTAGCTAAGCAAACAACACATTACTGGCTAGCTCAAGCTAATCACTTATCACTATCATTGCCTTTAGCATCACACAATCTAATTAGGGTCATAATTCCCCACCGTCCTAAGAATGCTTTCACTAAACAAGATAGGTAACACACTTGCTTTAAAGCTGTTAAATTACCCAACTCTACTTATACATAGCAGTGATAACAGCATAGTACCTTTAACTAACACTGTATATAATTGTAATCTAACATCCTTAAATTCTATCAGCTACACTAACATCAAATTTACTCTCGATTCAGATGGAACAAATTACACAGGCTTAATATTTCGACGCACACACACCGGTTAATACAAGAGACGTATGTCCTACACATTTGCCAGCCGATCGATAATGCTCATTACTTATGCAAATAGGCGGGGCGTAAAATTCTACGCGGCGCGGTGGCAATTATTTCTGTGTTTAACGCTTAAAAGTATTTCACCTGCCGGCGTTTTATTTAAGGATAACAGTTAATTAATAAGGTATTACTTCATTACCTTGGATCTTAGAGTCACATCACTTGACTGCAGATGTCCGCTCTGGCAGCGACAAAAGACATCAATTTCTAGCAGTAAGTAACTGCGGCCGCATCCGATGATGCTCGACTGGCGACTGACAGCGGATAACTGAATGCGCAGTCACAAATACATCTCGGGCCCAGAGAATCTCATGGGTCACGGAGAAATTCAAAATCCCGTGTTCCCCGAGGTAATTGTGCGTCCAACGTGACAGCCAACATCACGTACGCACATTGCCTAGTCCCTTTGCGAAGTGTCGAGATGCTTCTCGAACTCACCCGACTTATGACGTCAGGGACTTATTTAGCCGGGGATTCCCCTAGCTAAGGTCCCAATCTCAAGGGAGACAATCGTCTTATTCCGACAAAAGGGAAATAATACAGAGGACAGACTGATATCTGGTCCGTTTTGTCACAGCTACGTGTCCCAAACAATGCTTCGTTTCGCTGCGCAGACAATGTACGTCATTAACTAGCTTTATCCGACGAGGTGCAAGGCCTGCATTATATTACCGTCTTAGGATCACAGTCTGCCCGATGAACGTAAGGTGGTAGGCATCTGGTTTTGTACTCTCACACGCCCGGCAGGCGAGAATCTTATCTCCCTGTATTGCTGTCTCTAATTTGTCTCTACGTTTATCACGACGTGTTAACCTTTAACACCGGTAAGTTGTATGAAGTGGGAAGGTAGACCTCTTCTTTCCCTTCTCTTCAGCTGAAACAATGTGAGTTTGCAACCTTTGATAGAAAAGCCGCCTGGGTCCAGTTTTTCTGGGCCTTATGTTTGATCTGGACATCAAAATTTCCTAAGACTAGAGTTATAGAAATGTTGGAGCGGGGCGCGCGTGGTCAAAATGTATTTTTCTCTAGTTTTCAATCCATTTTTGTTAGTCCTTATTCGTTTGTTGGGGACTTATTCGTTTGTTGGGAACTCAGATTATTCTCTTGTGGGGTGATATATATATATATATATATATATATATATATATATATATATATATATATATATATATATATATATATATATATATATATATATATATATATATATATAGGATGTGCCAAAGGGTTTCGTCACAATAGACAAGAGACTCAGCTTGACTAATAAAATATCACCATCACTGGTAATATAAGTGACATTGACCCTGCCCAATGTACAGATAACGCTATGACGCTGTATTCAGAGAAAAGGGTGACAGGCTAAAGAGGGGCAAATCATGGGTGTGTCGGGCGGAAGATGTCGTCGGACAGGTCTGCAGTCTAACCAGTATCAACCCTGGCAAGGAATGGGTGCCGGTGCCTCCAGCTTTTAAGTGTACCTTCTCCTGCATTATCACACTCGACAGACGGTGCAGAGAGCAGAACCCTGCCGCTGTCAATGCAGAGGTTAACGCGCTCATCTATGATCACTCAGATAGCCCCGAAGTGCTCATCTATACAGATGGATCTGTTGTAAAGCAGCAGAGAAGTGCGTGGGCATTTACAGCCCGTTCAGCGGGCCGAACCGTTCAAGAATCCAGTGGTGCCCACTCTATGACCACGAGCAGCATGACGATGGAGGTGATGGCAGTTACACAGGCTTTCATATGGCTGGAATCACAGCATTATACCAACGTGTGTGTACTAAGTGATTCAATGAGCATGATTCAGAAGGTCGAAGCTGGATCTGTACGTAGACAGTGGACTGAGTCGCTGCGGAAGTCTGCTGTCCGCAAAGTCACCTTCATCTTCGTCCCGGGACATGCGGGAGTCGAGGGAAATGAACGAGCTGATAAATTGGCTGGCTCTGCACCCCCTGTAGATGGCCAGCCCATGGATCGTGCGGATGTTATTAACGCCCTTAAAGATATGGCGAGAACAGAGGATTTTGACGCCAGTGATTCCACATCGCTCTCCAGGATGAAAGACCTGGGAGTAAGAATCGGCACAGCCAGACGCGAGAGGTACATCGGGAAAACAAAGCGCCTCGTCAACCAACACAGAACTGGCACTATTAGCCACCGGACGCTGATGCATATGCTGGGGGGAGGATCTGAGCACCTATGGACTTGTCCGGAGTGCAACGAAGATACCCCAACTGATAACTGATAACTGAAGTAAATATCTCTACAATGTATTAAAGGGTTTGAGACATGCCGATATGGTTTCATAACTTGAAGTAGAAAAGATCGAGACTGCTCCTTTAAGTGTTACAGGAAATGCAACACACTATGGCAAACGCTGCTCTGTGGACGGGATATCTTCCGGAATGGATGGACAGGGATATCCTTTGATTTTAGGTAGAGTACGACAGAGTAAGGTAATCTCTTAGTCTTGCTCTCTTCTGCCCATAGTACCACACTGAAGCATAGTCCCTTAACCAACTTACAAAAAACTGTCTTGTCTTTTGTAGGCGTTTGACGTTAGTTAATTAGTTAGTTAGCTAGCTAGCTAGTTAATAGTTAGTTAGTTTGTTAGTTAGTTAGCTAGCTAGTTAGTTAGTTAGCTAGCTAGCTAGCTAGTTAACAATAATACTCTATGTGGAACGATGTTTATAGACTTTAAAAAAGCATTCGATATGATAGATCATACTATCCTAATTAATAAACTAGAAACAATGAAAGTAAGCTTTAATATAGTGACATTAATAAACTCATTCTTATTAGACAGAAAACAAGTAGTATCACACAATAAATCTCTATCCCAAGCCATTACCATTAATACTGGAGTACCTCAGGGGTCTATACGTGGCCCTTTGTTATTTGCCATTTATATAAATGATCTTCCCTTATATCTGTCATCGTCCTGTGATTTATTTGCAGACGACTGCACAGTATATACAAACGCTATTGACCGTAATGTGCCAGAATTATCCTTGCAACAGGAAATAAATAGTGTAGTTAACTGGAGTCATGCAAACCGCATGCAAATTAACATTTCTAAAACAAAATCTATGTTAATAGGAACGAGGCAAAGACTTCACAGGGTAAACTCGCAGAGAGCTCTTCAGCTACACATTGGTAGCACACATATAGAACGCGTAACCGAGCACAAGGCATTGGGTCTTATCATAGATCAAAATCTATCCTTTAATTCCCATGTTCATGCTTTAGTTAAACAAATAGCCAAAAAAGTATACCAACTTGCCAAAATTAATATCTTCCTCGACGAAAACACAAGAAAGATATTCTATACTTCCCACATACAAACACATATTGATTATTGCTCCACAATCTGGGATGTATGTTCCAAATCAATAACAAAACGCCTTTATTCACGCTAGAAAAGGGCAGTGCGTCTAATCAATGGTGATACGTTTACAGACAATTCTAACCTACATGAACGTCTTCAGTTACTGCCACTCCACAAACGCCTACTTTTTAATAAGGCTAAACTAACTCACAAAATCCTATTTCAAAATGCTCCAAGTTAACTTTGGCCATTGTTTAAATATAACGCAAGACATAGTGAACGACTAAATATACTTCATGTCCCTAAACCTAAGATAGACTTATATAAAACAAGCTTAGCATATTCTGCCACTCAGTTGTGGAATAATTTTCCACAAGAAATCAAAGACACCACCAATCATTATACATACCGTCGCAACCTGTTTGAACACTACCTCAGGACAGACTACATGCCCCCTTAAAAAAAAAAAAACAGCAACAAAGACAATAATAATGGTAATTTATCTCGAAGGACAACTAGCTAGAAAAAAAAAAAAAAAAAACATTCCCATATGTGTGGCACGTTACACCCACCTTGCGTATTTATGATGCCCATGTTAAACATTGCCTCAACGAGTCATGTATTATTGATTATTTTTCATGAGTTTTAATGCTTATTGTTCTTTTTATACGAACTAATAATAAAAATCTGGAGGACAGAAGAATTACCCCATGACTGGAAAGAGTCATTATTGATACCTATCTTTAAGAAAGGAGACAAGTTCCAATGTGGAAATTATAGAGGAATATCACTACTGTCCACAAGCTATACGATACTATCCGCAGTATTACTAAATAGACTAAAACCATATTCAGAAGACATATTAGGTGACTACCAGGCGGGTTTTAGACAAAACAGATCAACAATAGATCAGATATTTATCTTACGACAAATAGCCGAGAAACATTGGGAAAATAAAAGAAATCTCCATAACATTTTTGTGGATTTTAAAAAGGCTTATGATAGTGTCCATAGGAATAGTCTATGGAATGCTATGCAGGAATTTGGAATACCAAGGAAGTTAATCAACATGACCAGACTATGCATGGAAGATACTTATAATATAGTAACATATAAAGGCAGGAAATCAGACCCCTTCCAAATAACATCTGGCTTGAAACAGGGTGATGCACTATCGCCGCTACTCTTCAATCTGGCTCTAGAGAAAGTTGTAAGGAAGATAAAGGAGGAATGTAATATTGGAGGAACATCCAAGCTGCTTGGTTATGCAGATGATATAGATATTATAGGGCGAAGTGAACAAAAGACATTAGAAATATTAACTCACTTAAAGGAAAAAGCCCAACAGATGGGGCTGGTTATCAACCACGATAAGACAGAATATATGGTAATTTCAAGAGACGGAATGGCTAAAAACTCTGGCCACATACAAATAGATAATATGACCATTAAAAGAACGGAAACATACAAATACCTGGGTACAATCTTCAACTGCTCCAACATCATAAAGGAAGAAATACAAACTAGAATCAACTCTGGAAATAAGATATACTATGCACTACAACATCTACTAAAATCAAAGGCGCTATCTCGTAACACCAAAATCACAATATACAAAACACTGATCAGAACAGTTGTGCTGTATGGCTCTGAAACGTGGAGCACAACGAAAGGAGACGAAGCCTTGTTACAAACCTTTGAGAACAAAATTTTAAGACGCATCTTTGGACCCATTAGTGATACACAAAGTGGAGAGTGGAAAAGAAGAAGTAACAAAGACATTTATGATCTGTTTAAGTCCCCGCTAATCATTAGTATCATGAAGGCTAATAGACTACAATGGCTGGGGCATATAGAAAGAATGGAAGATAATAGGGAAACAAAACTCGCTTACACTCAGGAAATAAATGACCGTAGACACCGAGGTAGACCAAGAAGACGGTGGAGAGATAATACATGTACAGACCTACAAGCACTTGGAATCAACGACTGGCAAGAGAAGGTCCACCAGAGAGACGAATGGAGACGGATTGTATTTGCTGCAAAGAACCTCAATGGCTCGGAAAGCTGAAGAAGAAGAAGACTGTTCTTTTGTTGTCAAAGAATTGCTTCATAAGAGATGTTGAATGAAAGAATGTATGAAAGGAAATAGAGAAGAAGGGCAGAATGTCAGACGCGCCCGCGTGCCCAATTCTTAACCCTATGAAAATAAAATTTTGTTCGTTCGTTCGTTAGTTAGTTAGTTAGTTAGTTAATTAGTTAGTTAGTTAGCTAGCTAGCTAGTTAGCTAGCTAGTTAGTTAGTTAATTAGTTAGCTAGCTAGCTAGTTAGTTAGTAAGGTAATTTGACCACTACCTTCAATACTGGAGTACCGCAAGGCTCTATTCTTGGCCCTCTATTATTTGCCATATATATTAACGATCTACCTTTGCATCTTTCGTCGTCCTGCGATCTATTTGCAGATGACTGTACGGTGTACACAAACGCTGAAAACTGTATTTTACTGGAGTCGTCTTTACAACAAGAATTAAACAATGTAGTTAGGTGGAGCTATTCAAACCGTATGCAAATTAACATCACTAAAACAAAAGCAATGTTATTAACAACCAGACAAAGACTTCAAACTCTAAGCTCACACACATCACTTCAACTTCACATCGATAACATGCCAGTAGAAAGTGTAATTGAGCACAAAACATTAGGCCTAATCATTGATAGAAATCTAACCTTTAATTCCCACGTTCAAGCGCTCATTAAACAAACAGCGAAAAAAGTCTACCAACTCGCCAATATTAAAAACTTCCTTGATGAGGACACAAGGAAACTATTCTATACTTCTCATATACAGACACACTTTGACTACTGCTCTACAATCTGGGACGGTTGTTCTAATTCACACCTCAAGCGACTTTACTCACTCCAGAAACGGGCCATGAGTCTAATTTATAGCAAATATTTATCTGACAATCCTAGCCTGTATAAACGCCTTCAGTTACTACCATTCCGCAAACGCCTGCTTTTCAATAAAGCTAAACTAATTCACAAAATCCTGCATCGGAATGCCCCAAATTACCTTTGGCCATTGTTTAAATATAATGCTAGACACAGTAAACGTTTAAATATACTACACATTCCGAAGCCTAGGATTGACTTATACAAATCAAGCTTAACGTACTCTGGCGCTCAGCTGTGGAACAATCACAAGAAATCAAAGACATCACCAATCCCTATTCATATAATCGCAAATTATTCGAACACTATCTCAATATGGATTATCTTCTCCCTTAATAATAGAGATAATAATAATAATAACAAAACCCTAGTATAACAGCCAATCCCCTTTTTGTAGGCCAGTATATTCCACATGGCTAATAACAAGTGTCAGACCATTATCTAATATTACTGTGTCGTGGAGTTTTGATGTTCGCATTTTGCCCATGCCTTTATAATGCATATCATTTATATCGTTGCTGTTCTTTGTTAGCCTTGAATGATGTGTGAATGAAATAATGTATGAAAGAGAGTGATAAAAGGGCAGAATGTTAGACGGGCCTGCGTGCCCAATTCTTAACCCTTTGAATATAAAGTTTGTTCGTTCGTTCGTTAGTTCGTTATTTAGTTAGTTAGTTAGTTAGCTAGCTAGTTAGTTAGTTAGTTAGTTAGTTAGTTAGCTAGCTAGCTAGTTAGTTAGTTATTTGGCTAGTTAGTTTGTTAGCTAGCTATCTAGCTAGTTAGTTAGTTAGTTAGCTAGCTAGTTAGTTAGGTGGTTAGTTAGTTAGTTAGTTAGTTAGTTAGTTAGTTAGTTAGTTAGTTAGTTAGTCATCCTCATTACACATCGAACTATTCAATCCATAAGTGCTCGGATCCCTTCCTCAGTAAATCCCGCAGCATGTAGCGACTAACGATCCCAGTTCTGTTTTTACTTATTAAACTTCTTTGGCTTAGTGCGTAGTGTTCTTGTTTAGCCACACCTCTTTTAATTTGCTGTTCTCGCATCCTGACTATAGCTGTAGATTCACAGTCAACACCTGGTTCTTGCGAACGACTTACTTCTCGTAAAGCATTCAGAATGTCAGCCTATTCCATGGTGCGTCCGCCTTTCACACTAGCCTTACCTGCGAGCTTGTCAGCCTGCTCGTTTCCTTGTACACCCGCATGCCCCAGCACGAAAATGAAACTAATCTTTGCTAGTCGAGACCGCAACAGAGACAGCAACCATTCTTCTCGGATCCACTCCATCTCTATCTTCCTGAGTATGCTCACTGAGTCGCTAAAGAAACAAGCCCTAGTGAATGCATGTGTCTCGAGGCATACTATTGCCTTACTTACGGCCACGACATTTATTATCAGGCTACTTGTGATCAAAGCAAAAGCACCAGAATTTCCCCTCACAATTCTCCCTCCGGCCCGAACCGAAAGGTCCATGAACTTCCCACTCGTCGAACGTCCGACCCATCTAAGTAAATTACAATCTCACCGTCTAAAGAATTCTCGAAGATAAACGCTTGTACTTCCACCTCCACAGCAGCCGGATTTTCTGTCTAGTTGGATGCAAACTGAAAAGGACGAACATAAATCTGTTGGCAGCTATACATACCCACTCCTCGCCAGGTTCTAAGGCCTCACGTGAACACACCTTACGAAAAATGTCTTGACCCATCCCCGATATAACTCTTTTTAATATGCTGCCCTTTACCTTCTTAATTTCACTATGCAGTTGATGTTGTGTGTTTGCATTGACTATGTGGTAGGCAAGTGCTCTGCAAATTAGTATTATATTTTCAATAGTTGGAAACTCAAGTGGATAGCACATCGCCCTGCATGCTGTATCTCTTGTATATCCAAGAATAATATACATAACCTCTTTCTGTATATTTTCCATCCTTTCCATCTGCTTACGACTGAGAGTCAGGATCGCCATCGCATACTCAGAAACAGATATGACCAGACCCTCGTATAGAAGACATAGATGGCGCTGCTTCCAGTTTGCTTCCGCCATCACACGCATCGCAGGCAAACCCCGCTTGGCCTTTGTTATCACCAGGTCTATGTGCTCATAATAAGCAAGCTTTCAATCAAAACTTATCCCCAGGTAATTCATTGCCTGCGTTCTTTCCACAGTTTCTGAAAACAGATTTATAGTTGGTGTTTGAGTGTTCACTATATGGTTATTCAAAGAGAACAATGTTACTGCTCCCTTCGTTGGGTTGACCATTGCCCCAGATTCCATACACCAAGTGCTTATGTGATTTAGTTCTGTTTGTAGTTCCACAGAAAACCGATCTCTATCCATAGCCTGCTGATACACTACCACATTGTCGGCATATGACATTGTCCTCCACGGTCCAGTGATCTGCTTGCTGGTAATTCTCAAAGTGTAGGCGTTGAAAAGCACCAGAGATAATTATGATCCCTATTATGGCCCGCATATATTGATGTTAGTTCAGAAGTCCAACTGCCACATCTAAAAACTACTCTCCGTTGGAAGAGGGCTGCAGTGATCCAACTAAGGAGGAATGGATTTATCTTGAGTTCAAGAAACTGAAACATTCAAGAATCAAACGGTACTATATTATACGCATCCTCAAGATCAATCGCCGCAGTACATGTTTCAATGCCTGAGTGGAAACCTTCATCGACATCATGGACAAAAACTGCTTCGTTGGTCCAGTTTCTCTGTATGGACACTACCCTCCAAGGGTAGGTGGGAAACAACCTTACCTCTCTAGCTGGCTTGATTTTTTTTTTTTTTTTTTTGCAATTAACTATATTTTACTGCAGCTTGGCTATTGTATTTTGCATGATTATTACCCGATATCTCTGAAATTGTATGTAATCTTTGCCTATGTTCGGAAAGGGAATCAGATAGCTGTGTAACCACTGCTCCTTGATTGATTGATTGATTGATTGATTGATCGATCGATTGATTGATTGATTGATTTAGGAACCGACATTACAGCATTCGGGACGTTCCTCCTTGATGCTAGCACTCTCTATGCTGTTGTTGTACATATCTGCTAGTTCCTTAGCTCGTTGTCGGTACACATACTGATGTCATCATACCTTATACCATCTGGCCCTGGTGCACTGTCTTTTGTTCGTCGAAGCACCACCCTGATCTCTTTCACTGTCACTTTGTCTTCTACTGCAGTGTTCTGGGTCTTACACCTATCTGAGGTAACCGCCTTGGCAAAATTTCGGCCTCTCATGTATATCTGGTTGCTTTGCTCTAGATCAGTGTTTCCCAACGTGGGGCCCACGCCCCACAGGGGGGCAATTTGACTGTTAAGGGGGGCAATTCGAAAATGGAAGAAATCGGCTGAATATAACAAAACGGGGAGATTTGAGACTGAAGTTAACTAAATTGGAACCTGACATAAGATCTCTTTTCAGCAAGCATCAAGCGCAAGGATCTCACTAAATTTAAATAATAAATAATTACTAATAATGTAAAATAATATAGAAAAATCTTTCATTAAAATTATTTTGTACTTGAATTTCAGTTCTCCATTATATGTTTTGAAAATTTACTTACTGTGTTTGCTCAATAATTACCTAGTGATTTCTTCCTAAAACCTTATCATTCAAGTTTCTTTAGTGAACATTTCAATTTTTGAATATTAAAAATAATGTATATGTTGAGGGGGGGGGGGCGTGGGGTTGGGGAGGGGGGCAATATGAATTTTAGAAAGGCTTAAGTGGGGCATGGCACAAAAAAGGTTGGGAAACACTGCTCTAGATAGTGTTCGAAAGAGGCTTTGCCCTTATTCTCGTCAGACCTCTGCCAGATATGGGCAGCACTTTGGACGTCAGGATCACCCTTATTTTTGACCACTCCATTCATACATTTATGTAGTCGCCAGAACAATTTCAGTGACTTGTCTGTGCTTATTCTTTGACACAACTCTGCCCATTTTTCACTTTTAACTGCTTTAACCATAAAAAAAAAAAAAATTAAACAGCTAACTTTGGTTTCCATCTCTCTTTCCAAGTGCACAATAAGACTAGGATGGGCAACTCTGTTCTTCTTGGCATTTTGCCATTTCCTTACCAGACTACGCTTATCCACCCAGACCTTCTTCACTTCACAGTTCCACCAAGGTGGATGTTCCCAGCTTATTTGTTGTTGTTGTCATGATGGTTCCTGCATTTGTCACGCCTTAGTTTACTCATCACATCTTGACCTGAACTGTCATACTTGAAGGTCTTGACAGTTGACCTGTGCTGCCTGGTTCTGCCGTTCTCCACCAATATGCTGCAAGGGTGGTGGTGGTGGTCGCTGCCATGGTACTGTTGAAGCTCGTCTGATGTTCTACTCGATTTATTCATCACTGTTTACAGTTTCCTGCTTCCAGTGTCTTTAGTTCTCCCTCTATTTCGTTTAATATGCGGGTTTCAGGCCAATGACTCTTTGATCTTACTATTTTCAAGTTTTCTAATTGTGTGTCTAAATCTTTGCCTTGCCTCTTAATTTCCTGGAAACTGTCAAGTTCTCTTTCTAAGCTCTGAATTAGTGAATCTGTTTTCTCTTCTGAATAGGCACTCGTTATTGAATTTTTAAAATGAATGAATTACCAGTAAATGATAAGTAGATTGTGAACTCTACTAGAACACAGTTACAAGTAACAATATAGCCGTTGCTGCTAATCCCTTCTTCAGCGCCGAATAAACAAACACCAACCGACACAGATAATGAATTCCTGCGAATTGTAGTATTTTAGTGTTTGTTTGGGCGTTCCCCGTGTTTCTAATCATCATTGCCGTACAGATTTAACGTTACAGTTAAATATTATGTACTAGATTTAAGTACTAGTACTAGATTTAATTTCTTCTGACTTCCATAGATTTCCTAGTTTTATGAAAGCTCTTGACTTTTTGTATTCTTGTTTTAAAATTGAATTCAATCTTTTTTGTAACAAAGCAGACTGGATAGAATGCCGGATTATCCTTCGGGAAACCCCGGTTTGAATCCTTGGTAAGGTGTGGAGTTTTTTTCTGTCGAGGGCAAAAAGAAAACTTAAATTTTATAAAAATGTATCTCTATCATCACAATATAGAATGCAGTCAATATGACTACAAAGTGGACAAAAGGAATCCCCGCGGCATTCCTGCACTTTCTTTAAATGTTTCTGTAAGTTTTTCATTAAGAGGGAGTCTACATTTCATTTCTCTATATTTGCCGTTATTAAGTTTATAATTTTCTGTGGGATCCTAGAGTGCATCATTAATTTTCTGATGGATTCCACTATCAATGTTATCACAATGTTCGCCATAGTCCGATAATACAAAATAGAGCGACGAGGTTTGGTTATTAGAGTATATATTTTGTCTGAAGCATGTCTATTCATCACTTAATTGTTTGTCAATGGCATCTCTTAATCTCCACACACTGATCTGCGGAGTATTTTCCCAGTAACTGACGATAACATTATTCCTAAATAACTTTCCCACACCTTCAGTTCCCCTTTCTTTGGCAACGTCACTGGTTATTCGTCTCTTCAGCATACCGGTATTTCTTCAGTCTCCCTAAAGGCTGCTGAATAATTTTTTCCAGCAATTCATTTGAGGTGTGTTATATTGTCTTTTACAGACTATGCTGAAAACCCCCTGGACTAGCAGCTTCAATATCCCTCTGAAGCGCGACCGCTTTGTTAATTTCTTCGTTAGATGGATTCCTACGGTCAGTATACAACTCCACTTTTACTCTTAATGCGCGCGATTTAAAATGTCCACGCCTTTTTTTTTTCATTCTCATATTTAGAAATACTTTAATCGTCATAAAGTTCGCTTCTTCAGATCTATTTATATTTTTATAGGTGAAATTCCATAGCATGTCAACACGCAAATTACCAGAAGCGATTTGTGGAACACTGGAATGGAGCCCGGGCGAATGTATTTTTCTTAATCTGGGTTTAAGGTCTCACATATCGGGACCACAATAAGAGGAGTTTGGTAAATTTGGGACCAAGTATTGGACCACTTCAAGTAGCGTAGGGCATTTTTTTTTCTTTCGTTCGTTCGCTCACTCGCTTTGAACTCAAGTATATTCCACACACGTGCTACTACTATTAGTAGTTGTTACTGCTAAGGAATTAATTGAACTGATCTGTGTGTGTTAGATTTCCCTATTATCAGTGTTCCCTGCATCTGGCGAATCCACTCCGACTTCAGAGGTTGTTGTAATTTACGTCCACGTCCCCGACTCAAGAACGAGAAGTCAACATATTAAAGTCCAACTGACCGGTGTGTGGCTTGAACCCACTACCCGCAATCAGCGCACCAGAAGTTTAAGCGCGGGCCTTTCGGCCACGTCGATCTCCACGTTCGGTATTCTTCTTCATTTGCCCTTTACCGCCCATGACGGCATAAGTCCTGAACCAAACCAGGCCCAGCCTTCCTATCTTTTGCTCTCCTTTAGCTCCCTCCTTGTTCTCCCAATGTTATACATCTCTGTAATCATCTTCTCTCAGTGGTTTTAGGTCTCCCGCTATTTCATCTGCCTCGTGGACTCCAGAAAAGAGAGCGTCTAGTTATCCTGGACATTTTCCGAGTTGAAAGAAATGTAATCAGCGCCCTGGACTCCAATGCGGCTTTTTTTTTTCGTACGCGTCATATCTCTTCTAGAAAAGCTTCCTTCCGTCATGGTTGGCTGCGTAATTCTTTTTTTCTGTATGCGACTTACTGAATGTTTCTAAGTAATGGGGAAGCCTGCCTTAAGCACAACCTTTCCTTTCAGAGACTTGCGACACGCCTGATACAGTGCAGGATTACTGTTCGTTGTTTCAATTGCGTATCCCGGAAACACACAGGCTGACTCCTTGGTCGCCTTTTACGACATGCGTGGTAGGTTGCAGTGTTAATATTCTTGCTTTCCCTTATGGTCCCGTTAACACACAAGGGACGTACCTTATACTAGGAGTTTATACTTACGTACATACTCACAAACAATTCTTCTCTCATATAGGAAATGTAAGGCTGGCCCCACAGAATACAATGTCCAATAGGCGTCATTATGTAGTACGTACAATGACATATGAACGAACGAACAAACTTTATTTTCAAAGGGTAAAAAATTTGGCAATATGACGCAAGATGTGACACAGGGATAAAAAACAGAATTTTCATATTTAAAGAGCTTTTCCTACAATAACGAATAATGTTATATTAACCGAAAATACCACAAGTACAAAAATCTGCTGACTGGACAATTGTGTGTGGCCTATTCTTCTGTGTAAATGTCAATGTTGGACAATGGACCATGACATGATAAAGTGGAGATGTGAGTTTATTAGAATAATGTTGAATATGTATTTGACAAAGAAGAAGAATAATATAAAACGCTCAGATATTGAGATTTGCTGTGTTTGAAGATCACTCAGCATAACCATAAAGGGGAAAAAAAAGAAAACAAATGAACTGCATGAGATTTATAAACAGAAGAGATTGAAAAGAGAAATTAGCTTTGTGTGGGATAGACCTAGGTATGAGAAGATACAATCTACGCTGTACAGATGACACAGTATTGAAAGCGGAAATGCAAAAGTTCTGTTTAGTGAATGCATTCTTAGGATGGTGAGGAATTTGACATATTGTATTTACACATTTATATTGAGTGAAGCTAAAGGCAGTCATAGTGATATGGTTTTAGCTAGAGCTAGCCAGCAATGTATGGTTTGCTGAGTTAGTGAGTGCTATAATGTATGCCTTAAGTAAGTGGTGTGTATTAATTCCTGGATTCAAAGTGCTACATTTGCATTGGGATGAAGGTAAGTATTTGCTAGGTTAGGATGCCAGTGTTGTTCCACCTCTATGTAGAAATGTTTTGTAGAGGTAGTTAGGAATTGCTTGTGGATGTTTGATATCACTGCTTGTTGATATGCCCGCCCGCCGGAGTGACTATGCGTGCCCGATCGTGCGTGTAATGTATGCCAGACCGACTGTGTTATTTGTCCTGTCCGACCGACTGGTTATGGGGCCTGTCCGACCAACCGTTATTGCATATCCGACCAAAGTGATTTTGCGTGACCGAGTGTTGAATCTGACTACTCGACCAAGAGCGAGGCGACACTCTGTACTCAAGGCCGTTGCGATAATGTAGAGCCGAGCTTCGAACAGAACCTGGTCTATCTCTACTGCTCTTCTCTTCGATAAACCTGAATCTGTTAGTAGAGCAACTTATTCACTGAAGTGAGAAAGTAGTAGTGACCTAGATGCCAATTGGGCAGGATTTGTGTTACTGGAGATTTAGTGGATGACGGGCTGGAGGCGACTCTAAAATGGATGACGTGGCCTAACTCGTCACGGAAGCAAGATGCTCTTTTCCCACTGCAGCTAGGGGAAAGTATTCTGGGTGGATGGCCACCATAAGCTGTGCTAGACTTGCATAGACGTGACCGTCATGTGTGAAGGTCAATTAATAAAGGTCAAACTTTGTTCTTGGACGATGATCCCAGAACAGACGCTGTTGTGTTGTTTATGAGTTTGTTTGTTAAGTTTAACAATTCATGATGTATAATTTGTTGATGCTACGTTAATGAATTATTAGGTAAATAATTTATTGATGGTGTGCAGTTATTAATGAGTTATGTTTAATTAATTGATCAATTGGTTAAGTGATTGATTAATTGTTGAGTTATGGATGTGAGGAGGATATGTCCGGCTGGGCACCTCCTAGATAATGTAACTGCTACACTGAAAGATAAGTAGGTGTATTTTATGGTTGTGGTTGGTTGAAGAGAAACAGAATTGGAGAAACACCAGGTTGCGGATACTTTGACAGAGTCAAACAATCTACTCTGGTGCTATCGAGCGATCTGTTGCCCAGACGAGTTACTTGACTATATACTTGTGAACTATTGCTTTCTCTTGCACCCTCATGCCTGTACCTTGTAGTTAAGGATTGATCTATGATATTAATGATCAAATGTATCTTATATGAGATATAATAATCTGATGTATGTGGTAAAGTAGTCATGCATGGTAGTCCTAAGTTGTAGCCAGGTACTCACACCGTCCTCCATGTTTCAGGATCTGTTATATGTATGAGGGAGATTCACGAGTTATACCATACACTCAAGAGGACCAGCTTACTCCAGTGCCCGTCAAGGTGATGGTTGAGGCAATTCTGGGAGCGGTTATCAGAATCTGCCAATGTCAACATTTGAGAGACACTGAGTTGAGTATCCCGGTAGGTCTATGCTAAGACCGCCGCGACGAATCAGACGAAGATATTAGTCAACCGATCCAGGTAGGGTCCAGGACTGAAGCGTCTTGTTATTTCCACCAGTAAGGTACTGGTGTAGCTTTAACTCAGTAATGATTTGTGTCCTCTCAAGGGAAATGAATTCCATTTGTGGTGATGCGAATGATCTCTGGTTACCAGTCAGAACAATGGCCAGTTTATTATGTTTCCGGCCCGGCTGGGTCGTCATGGGACACATTGTATAATTTCATTTAAACTACGGTGTGAATCTACATTTGTGATCCTGATTGAAGCTTAACGTGGTCAAGTGACCGATAACAGGGATTTGCTAGTTTGGTGAACACCAGAGTAACATTCTTGTTTGGGTAGGGATCTACTCTTTACTAGGTGTTGGTGAACAAAGACTTTGTGAGCTGTGAAGGTATGAGATACCTACCGAACTTTGAAGCTTAGTGACTTGTGAATATGTTGAGTTCTTACATTCACCTGTTGAAGCATTCAGTTGTGACAATGTGCCAGCGCTCCAGTGATAGGTTGCAGACAGTTTTCCCATTAAATTGAGAAGCCGAAGAGCAACCAGGCTCTTAGATACGAGTGTGTCGAGCTACAGTACTTTTCTTCAGTTGGGGACTGCCAATGTGCTGATCTGGGTATGCTGTCCCTCCACTGGAAAACTACTTTAAACACATACTCGAACACACTGAATCACAATGTCTTTCCCTGGGCAGAACATGCCGCACAAATCTCTTTATTTACTTCACCACAAACTTATATAGTCAATTTTAACTTCTAACACTTGACAACTTACAAATGTTGTCCTGCGTCGTTATCGGGCCCTAAGCCCTTCAAGCAGGTGACACAGCTCACCTCGCGCTCTGTAATGTAGCGTGTTTACCGGCCTGGTGTGTACAGGCCATAGTTCTTGCTGTAAAACGGACTCGGCAACTCTTTAAAGCTGTCCATGCCGTTTGACTCGTATGTTTCCTATTCACCTTTGAATCACTGTCCACATCTTCATATGATACCGCTGGTCTTGTTGATTTCTACGATGTGAACCTGGCTGTGGTTCCCGGCCAACTGCCTTCTTCACTGTCAGCCCACTGTGCGCAAAAACCACATCACGTGCCCTCAGTCCTGCCGCTCGATTGGCTACTATCTTTAGCCCGTTTCCGGTGCCTTTCTCCTTACAGCTCTCCGTGATTATTTATCACTTTTAATGTTTCATCTATCTATGTTGCTGTTACTCAGGTCTTAAGTAACCCGACTCATGGCAGGGACATCTAGGATTCTATGGTCGGCCCAGTCGTCATCCGCGGAACTTGTGATTTATTACGTCATCGAGGGATGACTAACGAACTTTTGGGTGAAGTGTCAGTCGGGCATTAGTCATACGCCTGACCAGTCCAAGATCATACTCACAGTGGGAGGAGAGAACTTTGAAAAGGGTACGCCTTGGAGTTTCTTGCACTGGAGCTTCCTCGGGTGAGTCGTTCACGGCGACGGGACGACTGCGCACACTGAGATCACATGCTCTGTGATGGTGACTGCTCATTGTTAGATCTGCAGGCTGTTCTCCAACAGCCTGTGTATATATTGTCTTCTATCCTGGCTTCCCAGCCATCCATCTCTTAGTTCGGTTGACGTATTTAGAAATTAAATTTTGCTTTGTTAGCCATGGCTTTGAGTACAAGTATGACTGTTGTCTCGTCCGAGCCCCCTGTCGGTAGGAATCTATAAGTGGGGAGGGGAAGGTCAGCTGTCCCGGCTTGTGTGGGGCCTTGTAGATATAAAATCCTATTGGGGTGGTCGAAGCAAAGGCTGGGAATATTAACTATAGTAACATATCTGTCCAAGCCCCGGGGGTCTTGTTACAGCTATAGAGTGGAGGCTCGTCCGGGATCTTCTCTTTGTTCTGACATCTCGTAGGGATAGGTTATAGTGTCCTCTGTCCTATAACTATTGTCTACTTGACGAGTAGGGCTACTGATACCTTTCACTTCGACGGGAACAGACATTTAGTTAAGTTAGTATAAATTGTTAGTTACATTGTTAGTTACTTTGGTAGTTAGCATTGTAATTTTGAGTTAGCCTATTGTTTACGTTGCATATCTATACTTAGAACTTAGTTACTCTTAGCATGGCTACTCGGACTTTAGATTTGTCTAAGGTGCGAGCATCTGCAACTGAGATGGGATTAGAAGGTGATGCATTCAAGGCTTATGTACTTGAAGTAGAACGAGACTTCAGAGCAGAAGAGAGAGACCGGAGAAAGTCAGAAGCTGAGCTTGAAGCTCGAAAGTTAGCACTTGAAGAGCAGAAGTTGGCAGCAGACCAACAGTCACAGAAACTCGCAGCGGAACTAGAATCTAAGAAATTAGAAGCTAGGAAATTAGAAATAGAACATGAGTTCCGAATGAAGAAACTTGATGTAGAGGCTAAATCTTTTGGTGAAACTGAGGTAGCAGTAGGTGGAGAAGCTTTACCTAGCTCTTCAGCATTCTGCAGACCCGCTTACCATGCTATGATATGGTCGTTTCCACCATTTGAACCTGACAACGAGAAGATTGATCAATTCTTAGAGAAGTTCGAGGCTATGTGTAAAGCTATGGGCTTAGAGCCTGAGCGTTGGAATTTGAAACTTTCACATGGTCTCCGTGGCACCGCGTACGAGATTATGCGCGTCTTCCACCAGGGATGGAAAATGATAATCCTACCTTGAAATCGTTTTTTTTTTAAAAGATTCGAAATGACATCCCATGCGTACAGGCGGAGGTTTAGAACCTCCAAACGAGAACCAGGTAAGCTGTTCTCAGCCTACAGTGTGAGGTTGAACGCATACCTTTTGAAATGGATGGCTTTGGTCGGTTTCAAAGAGGACTATAAGAGGCTGAGAGAGCTGATGGTGGTAGATCAGAAGAGAATGCAGATGTCCAAGCCTTTGAGAAATTTCTTAGTTGAAAATGGGGCGGAGAGGCTAGACATAGTAAATAAGTTAGCTGAGAGGTATGTGGAAGTCTATGGTGAGACTGGGGATTCCAGTCAGACAAATCCACAGACAAGGCAGAAGGGTGATGATAAGAAGCCCAAGACCAAAGGTCCCAAAGAATCGTCCAGTATAGCAGATACCTTGGTAAAAGACTCTGGTAATAAACCCGAGAAGCAAGTGGAATGTCTCTACGACACAGGATGGCAGTTTGAGGCTGTAATCTCATCCCACCTTGTGAGCCCAGGGCAGCTCACCGGCGAGACAAGAGAAATCCAGCCGGCCATGAAGAGCTCCGTAGCTATGAACTTGCCGATTGCTCGGATTGACATTCGGTGCAAGTATGTTACGGGTAGCATCAAGGCGGCTGTGCTGCCTGACCCTATTTACCCTTTGATTCTCGGTCATCCACATGTGTTCTTGGGGAACCCCACGAAATATTGCCTAGTGAGTGCTTAGCAGACCAGGGCTAAGGATGGAGAAGGGCAGTGTGGTAAGTTTATTGACCATTCTCTTGCGAGGTTAGTGAGCAGTGCTCAAAGTAGGGATGCGACCTTGCTTTCTTACTTACTGGAGTTGTCCAAGAGTTCAGACCCGCCAACTCCGGGTCAGTTCTATGTAGAAAACCGATTGCTTTATCGTAGGGTCGGTCAAGGGGATAGGCAGTACGGTCAAATGGTAGTCCCTACTGACTACAGATCCCGCTTGATACATAGAGTGCATACCTTATCCTTAACCGGATATAGGATTGTGGGGACAACGGTCCATTTCATTCCAGCCACTACCACTGGCCTGGAATGACAGGCGGCGTGCGAAGATACACCTGGTCGTGCTCAGAGTGTTGTCTGGCGGCACCAAAGCAAGGACCAGAAACGGATTATCTCTGCAGATTGGCGATAGGGTTCTCGCGCTTCTCCCAATCGAGGGGGCGTAATTCGAACTCGGATGGCAGGGTCCTTTTCCTGTGGAACGGGTAATGTCCCGATCCACGTATGAGGTGAAGATCCGTGGGGAATTGCGAAAGTTCCATTGTACTCTCTTTCAGAATTTGGAGAGGTCCGAGGTAGTTTCTCCACAACGTAGTGCGACAACCCTCGCGCTAGAATCGGTTCTGGGTCCAGACGAGGGCGAGGTAGACTCAGTCCTACGCAGGAAAACCTTTGCGGAGGGGTTCTGCGGTCACCTAAATGTTCAACCGTGGTTAGGGCGAACAGGCTCCGTCGGGAAGAGGCCCATAGTGTTAAGTACACTGGGAATCGAAGTCGGATAGGCGTGGTCACATCTGGCGCTACAGGACCGTCGGGTGACTCGATCCGCCGACAAGCTCACTGTCCTTACTCGCGGGAGAGAAGGCAGGAGCAGGAGTACTCCAGACGATCCTGAAATACGCGATCATTCACTTCGGTCGACATCCGCCCGCGACCCGTCCACAGGTGTGATAGCGAGTCGGGATAGGGAATACCCTATTGTCAGAAGGGCCGGACGACCCTTCAGTAAAGTAACCGATGGCCTACGCAAGGTGGATGTGGAACGATCCAGTTTAGAGGCTAAGCCGATCACCATGCCGTTACGTTTCGAGCCTAATCGCTGGAGGTAACGTACGTCTGAGGTGGTGGTTGGTGTACCATCGTCCCTACCTGTACGGTAGATATCCCAGAGAAAGTGAACATTAAGGAACGTCCTTTCCTGTAGATCCAGTCTCGGCAGAGCAGAGGTTCAGAGTTCTAGTTCTAGTAAGTTCGACCGGGACGACCTTCTTAAGTGGGGGCCTATGTGACAAAACGGATTAGATTCCGTCTGTCCTCTGCATTATTTCCCTTTGGTCTCCCTTGAAAATGGGAACATAGCTAGGGGAATCCCCGGATTAATTAGTCCCTGACGTCATAGTCGGGTAAGTTCGAGAAGAATTTAGATCCTTCTAGAATATCCTAGGCAAAGTGCGTACGCGAGGTTTGCTATCACGTTGGGCCCACAATTGCTCGGGGCTCACGGGGTTTTGAATTTCTCCGTGATCCATGGGATTCTCTAGGCCCGACGGGGTAATTGTGAGTGCGCACTTAGCTATCGGCCGTCTGTCGCCAGTCAAGCATCGTGAAATGCGGCCGCTTTTACTCGCTGCGAGAAGAAATTGATGTCTGTTGTCGTGGCCAGAGCGAGACATCAGCAGTGAAGTGAGGTGATTCTTATAGTCAAGGTAAAGCAGTAATAAGTTATTAAATAACATTCATCCTTAGACAGAACACCGGTAGCCGAAATACTATACCGCCGAACGTAAAATAATTGCCACCGCGACGCTTAGAATTGTACGCCCGCCTGTCTGCATTTATAATGAGCTTTATCGATCGGCTAGGCGATGATTTGGGTCAGATGTATTTGGTAGCTTCAGCTGTTGTGTGTGTCAAACCAGACCTGTGTTATTTGTGTCATTGATTAGATGTGTACATCTGTTGTTAGTAGAGCTGATAGAATTTAATGATTGTAGATTACCATTATATGCCTTGTTAGTGACAGGTACACTGATGTTATCACTGCTATGTGTAAGTAGATTTGGATAATTCACTAGCCTTGAAACCAATGTGTTAATTATCTTGTTTAGTGAATGAATTCTTAGGATGGTGAGGAATTTGACATATTGTATTTACACATTTATATTGAGTGAGGCTAAAGGCAGTCATAGTGATAAGGTTTTAGCAAGAGCTAGCCAGCAATGTATGGTTTGCTGAGTTAGTGAGTGCTATAATGTATGCCTTAAGTAAGTGGTGTGTATTAATTCCTGCATTCAAGGTGATACATTTCCATTGGGATGAAGGTAAGTATTTGCTAGGTTAGGATGCCAGTGTTGTTCCACCTCTATGTAGAAATGTTTTGTAGAGGTAGTTAGAAATTGCTTGTGGATGTTTGATATCACTGCTTGTTGATATGTCCGCCCGCCGGAGTGTCTATGCGTGCATGATCGTGCGTGTAATGTATGCCAGACCGACTGGTTATTTGGCCTGTCCGACCGACTGGTTATGGAGCCTGTCCGACCAACCGTTATTGCATATCCGACCAAAGTTATTTTGCGTGACCGAGTTTTGAATCTGACTACTCGACCAAGAGCGAGGCGACACTCTGTACTCAAGGCCGTTGCGATAATGTAGAGCCGAGCTTCGAACAGAACCTGGTCTATCTCTACTGCTCTTCTCTTCGATAAACCTGATTCTGTTAGTGGAGTAACTTATTCACTGAAGTGAGAAAATAGTAGTGACCTAGGTGCCAATTGGGCAGGATTTTTTGGGACTGGAGATTTAGTGGATGAGGGAATGGAGGCTACTCTAAAATTGATGACGTAGCCTAACTCGCCACGGAAGCAAAATGCTCTTTTCCCACTGCAGCTGGGGAAAAGTATTCTGGGTGGATGGCCACCATAAGCTTTGCTAGACTTGCACAGACTTGACCGTCATGTGTGAAGGTCAATTAATAAAGGTCAAATCTCGTTCTGGGACGATGATCCCAGAACAGAAGCTGTTGTGTTGTTTATGAGTTTGTTAGTTAAGTTTAACAATTCATGATGTATAATTTGTTGATGCTACGTTAATGAATTATTAGGTAAATAATTTATTGATGGTGTGTAGTCATTAATTAGTTATGTTTAATTAATTGATCAATGGGTTAAGTGATTGATTAATTGTTGAGTTATGGATGTGAGGAGGATATGTCCGGCTGGGCACCTCCTAGATAATGTAACTGCTACGCTGAAAGATAAGTAGGTTTATTTTATGGTTGTGGTTGGTTGAAGAGAAACTGGATTGGAGAAACACCAGGTAGCGGATACTTTGATAGAGTCAAACAATCTACTCTGGTGATATCGGCGATCTGTTGCCCAGACGAGTTACTTGACTATATACTTGTGAACTATTGCTTTCTCTTGCACCCTCATGCCTGTACCTTGTAGTTACGGATTGATCTATGATATTAATGATCAAATGTATCTTATATGAGATATAATAATCTGATGCATGTGGTAAGGTAGTCATGCATGGTAGTCCTAAGTTGTAGCCAGGTACTCACACCGACCTCCATGTTTCAGGATCTGTTATATGTATGAGGGAGATTCACGAGTTATACTATAAACTCAAGAGGATTAGCTCATTCTAGTGACCGTCAAGGTGATGGTTGAGGCAGTACTGGGAGCGGTCATCAGAGTCTGCCAATGTCAACATTTGAGAGACACTGAGTTGAATATCCCGGTAGATCTATGCTCAGACCACCGCGACGAATCAGACGAAGATATTAGTCAACCGATCCAGGTAGGGTCCATGACTGAAGCGTCATGTGATTTCCACCAGTAAGCTACTGGTGCAGCTTTAACTCAGTAATGATTTGTGTCCTCTCAAGGGAAATGAATTCCATTTGTGTTGATGCGTATGATCTCTGGTTACCAGTAAAAAAAAAAATGGCCAGTTTATTATGTTTCCGGTCCGGCTGGGTCGTCATGGGACACATTGTATAATTTCATTTAAACTACGGTGTGAATCTACATTTGCGATCCTGATTGAAGCTTAACGTGGTCATGTGACAGATAACAGGAATTTGCTAGTTTGGTGAACACCAGAGTAACATTCTTGTTTAGGTAGGGATCTACTCATTACTAGGTGTTGGTGAACAAAGACTTTGTGAGCTGTGAAGGTATCAGATACCTACCGAACTGTGAAGCTTAGTGACTTGTGAATATGTTTTCTTACATTCACCTGTTGAAGCATTCAGTTGTGACAATGTGGTTATATGGAGTCAGCACTCCAGTGATAGGTTGCAGACAGTTTTCCCATTAAATAGAGAAGCCGAAGAGCAACCAGGCTCTTAGATACGAGTGTGTCGAGCTACAGTACTTTTCTTCAGTTGGGGACATCTAGGATTCTAGGGTCGGCCCAGACGTCATCAGCTGAACTTGTGATTTATTACGTCATCGAGGGATGACTAACGAACTTTTGGGTGAAATGTCCGTCAGGCATTAGTCATACGCCTGACCAGTCCGAGATCATACTCACAGTGGGAGGAGAGAACTTTGGAAAGGGTACGCCTCCTTGCACTGGAGGTTCCTCGGGTGAGTCGTTCACGGCGACGGGACGACTGCACACATTGAGATCACATGCTCTGTGATGATGACTGCTCATTGTTAGATCTTCAGGCTGTTCATCAACAGCCTGTGTATATATTGTCTTCTATCTTGGCTTCCCAGCCATCCATCTCTTAGTTCAGTTGACGTATTTAGAAATTAAATTTTGCTTTGTTAGCCATGGCTTTGAGTACAAGTATGACTGTTGTCTCGTCCGAGCCCCCTGTGGGTAGGAATGCATAAGTAGGGAGGGGAAGGTCAGCTGTCCCGGCTTGTGTGGGGCCTTGTAGATGTAAAGTCCTATTGGGGTGGTCGGAGCAAAGGCTGGGGATATTAACTATAGTAACATACCTGTCCAAGCCCCGGGGGGTCTTGTTACAATAATAACAATCGGGGCAAACCCATAAATGCAAAATTTCTCTCGCCAATCATCGCAGTGTGTTGATGGTGACCGTTCTAGCTACACAATTGTCAACACATCGTGTTGTTCTCTAAAACGTTGCTTGCTACTAAAACCACCCTTAAATTTAAAATCAGACGACTTTGAATATGAATATGTTGAATCGTGCTTTTGTGCAGTCAGTTAGCAGTACCTCATAGATGTTCTTTGCAACATCTCATTGTGCATCGTGGGTGTTAGAATCACTCGCGCTGTAGAGCCAAAAGATCTGCTTCTTCATTGCCCCACACTCCAGCATGACCCGGAGAATCCTTTACGTGGAGAAATGTCTATACTTGGTACCCTCTCCCACCATCTCTATCAGTTTTCAACTTTACATAGTACACAATGAGAATCAGGCACAATTTCTAAAGTGACCAGAGTACACACTGGACCAACTTAAATCAGCAATGACCCTCCATTCTAGAGGTTGTAGACCTATAACTTTCATTCTGCTCAGATCTTACCCCTAACTCTGATAGAGTCCCCAACCAGATACCTCTCCATGATAGACATATCTGTCGTTATCTTGATGGTCATGCGGTATATCAATAGTAGGAACTCCAATTTTACACGATTATCCACCGAGTGGAGAAGCTGGTGGTAGAAGCTACATTTGTGAATCAACTGTCAATCCACTCTAGCCCCATTGTCAAGGTGACCTCGAAGATGTGCAATGTGCGTTATCAGTAACCGTAATATATTTAATTTGTTTGTTTGTTTGGTGCTCGTTTCTTGCTTCCCTCAGGCGTAGTCCATACACACTATTTATAGTTGTGGTTGACTGAATTTTGCGAGCGGATTAGTATTCCCTATTAACAGCGTTCCTCGCCATCAGGCTAACCCACTCCGACTTCAGGGGCAATCTATTTAATCAAATTCCATTGTGATTATTCAGGTTACGGTCCAGTGGCTGTCTGTCACTATGTGTGGCTTTCATCTAAACTCTTGCCTGTGTCACAAACTACGATTTCATTCATGAAGCCCAAGCATATATCTCATCGTTCTGATAGGAGAACCTTGTGTATAACCCAAGACTATCCGCATTCCTCCATTATAGATCCGCTATAATTGTTCGAAATGTGAGGGAGATAATGTTACAATAACATGGTGTTGGTAACCACATAGCAGTTACTGCCCTTGTAGTGTGTCAGCTTAGAGCAGTGGTCCCCAAGATTTTCAAGCAGAGGGCCATATCTACTATTTTCGGTAGTTAAGCGGGCCACAACGTTATAAAATTATAAAAGTCGTGCAATATCATTCTTATCTTTCTTAATTTTCGTCAACAAAATTCTAAAACTTTAAAGGCATTCAGTGTCAGTACTACTCTGCGGTCATTTTTGTGGTTTAAAATCAAAATTTCATTAAACAATAAATTTTAAATCAGTTTCAAAAATCGCTATTAATGTAATTAATTTAAAATTGTAACTATTCTTCATAACCAGTTACTTAAGTTCAGACGCCAGTTTATCAATGTCTGGGCACAAATCTGTTGTGCTCAAAGACATAAGCGGAGGTAGGTTACTGTCGGTGAGTCTGGAACGTTGCTTGTTTTTTATAACGATCACTGCGGAAAATGACTGCTCGCATCTGTAAGTCGAACCAAAAAGGAGACATTTATCTCTGGGCGAATAAACGCAAGTGTTCAAATTGTTCGACACTGCCTTTAAAGTTTTAGAACTGAATGTTGTTGACAAAAGTTAAGAACGGTAAGAATGATATTGCACGACTTTTATAATTTTATAACTTTGTAGCCCGCGTAACTACCCAAAATAGTAGATATGGCCTTCTACTTGAAAAGCTTGGGAACCACTGAGTTAGAAAATCATATACTCTTCTTTTCTTCTGTTTTATGCACCCTCAGACGTCTATGTGAATACAATGTAAATGTATATATTTAAGTAACTTATATAACTTAAGTAACTGGTTATGAAGAACAGCTACAATTGTAAATTAATTCATTAATAGTGATTTTCGAAACTATTTTAAATGTATATATATATATATATATATATATATATATATATATATATATATATATATATATATATATATATATATATATATATATATATATATATATATGAGAATCATATCCGGAGAAAGTGAACAACTCAGAAATGTCTATTATGTAATACTTTAATTGCAATCTTTGCTAATTTGTCAGAAATTAGTTAAAACACACAGACAGTTGACATACAATGATAGTTATGGTAATATATACAGCTAGGAACTATTCCTCGAAGAAAACTGAGCACTGCAGATTATGAGAAAAACACTCTTTATCCTAACTCTGAATAGTCAAAACATGTTACGAGTTTGAAAATAGGTTTCTGCAGCCCTGCCTGACAACTTCCACCTATTGGTGAATTGATCTCAAATTTGGACCCAGAATAAAGTAACCTTAGCCAATACATTGAGGAGTCATTAAATTATGTAAACTTAGGCGCTACAGACTGGAATCATTACATTACATAAACTTAGGCGCTACAACGTCGAGTCATTGAATTACATAAACTTAGGCGCTACATAGTGAAATCATTAAATTACATAAACCTAGGCAACACATGGTGGACTCATTGAATTACATAAACGTAGGCGCTACAACGTAGAGTCATTAAATTACAAAAACGTAGGCTCTACATAGTGAAGTCATTATATTACATTAACTTACGCGCTACATGGTGGAATATTTAAATTATATAAACTTACCCGCTATATGATGGAATCATTAAATTACTTAAATTTACGATGTGCATGGTGAACTCATTAAATTGCATAAACCTAGGCAACACATGGTGGAGTCATTAAATTACATAAACCTAGGTGCTACATGGGAGATCCATTAAATTACATAAACTCAACATGTGCATGGTGGACTCATAAAATTACATAATGTTAGGCGCTACATGGTGGAGCCATTCTATTACATAAACTTAGCCACTACATGGTGGAGTCATTCCATTACATAAACTTAGACGGTACATGGTTGAGTCATTCCATTACATAAACTTAGACGGTACATGGTGGAGTCATTCCATTACATAAACTTAGCCACTACATGGTGGAGTCATTCCATTACATAAACTTAGCCACTACATGGTGGAGTCATTCCATTACATAAACTTAGCCACTACATGGTGGAGTCATTCCATTACATAAACTTAGACGGTACATGGTTGAGTCATTCCATTACATAAACTTAGACGGTACATGGTGAGTCATTAAATTATATAAACTTACACGATACACGGTGGAGTCATTCCATTACATAAACTTAGACGATACATGGTGAGTCATTAAATTATATAAACTTAGACGATACATGGTTGAGTCATTCCATTACATAAACTTAGACGATACATGGTTGAGTAATTCCATTACATAAACTTAGACGATACATGGTGGAGTCATTCTATTACATAAACTTAGACGCTAGATGGTGGAGTCATTAAATTATACAAACGTATTGATCAAGAGTCATTGAAACTATATTGAAGAAGTAGACATTACAAGACACACTAAACAATATAACAATTGAAAACTAACGTGACGAAAGAAGGATTCAAATCGCCAGCAAATGACGACAGCGTGTTGCCACATAAACAATTATATTTATATGCACGTCCCACTAGACACCACTAAGAAGTTGTCTTTATTAGACAGGTTTGTCATCCACCTGATCCTACGTCTATATACTATGGACAAGGTGATTGCCTAAACAGTCAATAGCACCATATGTTTTTAGAAATATTGTACAAACAACATATGTTAAATAAGGCAAATTAAAAAAAATGTACAATCTCCCAGGCCAACCCAGCCTAAAGAGAGTATTAAAAAATGGCCTGGGAAGTGAAGGCGGGAGACATGATATTGACCACATCAAACCTGGAGTGTCGATCGATCTGTACCAATATGGGCCACATATCTATGTCAAATACACCACCATCATCATCGCGTGCCATGCCGCTGTCATGTTTTGCCAACTTACACTATCACCAGAGTCGTGAATGAGCCCCGTGTTTTTGTCTCGATCATGCCACTTGGCGAAGACATACTGATATTTACTTCTCTGCCTTCCCCTTGTTTCCACCCCCCCCCCCCAACAATCTTGTCAATTCTCATGTAGTTCTCTGATTTCGTTCTTATCATAACGTGTGAAAAATATGTTGACTGCCTAATTTCTGGAATCAATATACGGTTTTCATTTGTTTCTTGTATGACTTGCTCATTTTGTTTGTCTGTCCATTGTATTCTATGCATTTCCGAAAAAACTTCATTTCACAGCCAATAGCTTTCTTTCAACGTGTCTGCTCATTGTCAACGCCTCACACCCATACAAACGTACAGGTTCTTTATCACTCCTTTTCTCGTTGCAATTGACAACATTTTATTGGTCAGTTTCTATCTTGCAAATGACTACCTTTGACATAGCGATTTTTTTTCTAATCTCTTATATGCACATGACTTCAGATGTTATGACTGTTATGAGATAGTTGTACCGTTTCACATGTTTCAGAATGTTTCCATTTACTCGTATATTATTAAATTGTGGTGTTTTTCTTCCTATTGACGACTATAATCTGTGTCTTCTTACCCTAGCTGTTCAATATGTACAACAACCGCATCTAATAAATATAGATGATCATGTTCATTGTCTGCAATCAATATTGTATCATCCTTATATCTAATGTTATTGATGTTACTTCTCGTAATGGTGATTCCTCTTATATCTTCTCAATTTCGAAAAAAAAATATTTTCACTGTGCAGGGAATAAAGATCTAGAGCAGTGGTTCTCAACCTTTTTTGGTCCATGCACCCCTTCGCCATTACGTTCAGAACGTAATTTCCCCCTTTCGTATTTCCCCCATATAACCCCCCCCCCCCACCCTACACAGTGTACGTAACAGTGGTAGCTAAATTTAGTAACACATACAAGAACAAGTCTAGACATATAGATAAAACGTGATTTGCGGATCTACTTACGTTATAAAACAACTTTCAGAATGTCGAGAAGTGCAGAACCGTAAATTATGGATGGAAAAACAATATCCAGTAATCGGTTCTTGTATTAACACAATCTTGAAATAATCTTAATTCTCTCCCCCTCCCCCCTCCCCCCCCAAACCTAAAATTCCCCACAGGGGAAATCCCCCACTGGTTAAGAACTACTGATCTAGAGTTATCAGAAGGCGTGTACAATAGCCATTTCCTGTCTCACTGTTGGGTTAAAAAACAATCACACAAACTCATCAGACCCTAGTGTTGGGTCTAGTATATTTAATCGGTCACCCAGTGACCTGCCTTGTGCAGAACTTCCATAACAGTGTTTAGACATGTCCCTCTATCACAAGCCGGATGTCCTGTCTCTGTTGCTGTCATGTGTCAATTATCTATCACATCTTGAACACATCGACATTGTCGTCTTCCTCGTTTCCACCTCCCCGGTACACTTCCCTTCATAATTACCTTTCCAGATTTCCTTGTCATTTTAACTCGATGTTATCTGCAGACCTGCTATCCCGCAGATATTCTTTCAAGGGTGCAAACAATTGAAAGTCCGATGGTTTGTAACGATGCACCCAGGACCTGCCTGCTGTCTTAGTTTGATGAAGAAATGCATCTCCATCTCGAGCATGACTGTGCAAATGCTTCGAACAAATCGTCAGTCGTGCACGTTTGTGATCAACGCAAAGCTGTTTTGGTATCCGTCTGCCACACTTCCCTATAACTGAGGCCATCATGGACAATTGTGTTCGCAGCCCCTTGAATCATGCTGAAATCTACAGCTATATCATAATTAGTGAGCAGCCCGTTGTCATGGACTAGCTCGTCGGTATGCCGTCTCACAGTGTCATTTGCCACACTTGCAGGTCTCCACTACGCTGCTCATCAATGACATTTTGTCTTCCAATTTGAAATCGTTGTACCCATTCATACACTTTCTCCTGACTGAACAAGTGTCTCCATACTAAACCACAATTCTTCTGTAGATTTTACAAGGTTGCACATCCTTTGACCACAAAAAACAAATAATATTTGGTTGTTCTTCCAAAGTGCAAGTCGACAGTGAGGCAGCCATTTTTTCAGTCGTTATTGTGCATGTGCAAATTACTCGATCCTCACAACCCTCACACGGGGTTTTGCTTAAGAGCCAGTTTGTGTCCTGAAATAAGACTTTCAGTTGTATGTACTCAACGATAAACTTTATAATAAAATGTATGCTACTTAATGACTTTTCCTCGTATTTCATTGTTATCAATTGTGTTTGTGTTACTAACTTATCGTCTTCACGTTGTTGTTGGATATATCTACTTGTCCTTCTCTCCGTCCAATGAATTATGAATACTATGTTTACTAGTACGAGCATATTACAAACGTATACAAAATACTCTGATTGCTTTAGTTTATGTTGTGTAATTCTGCAGTATGCACCTGCCGAGACGCAGCGAAATATGCTAGGCAATAAATTGTGCAATCTTTTGTTTGTGTCTTCGTTATTCTTTAAAAAAGAGACATAATTTATTGACTCTAATGCGTTATACGTCATACATAGGAATATAAAAGTTTAAAAACCTTTGAGGTCTTGCGAATAGAATTTGAAATATATTTAGAGCTACTGATAGTGTTAATAAGTTATTATTCTTTGCTGTTGTGTTCTCTTGGTAAGTTTACGTTCAGTAGTTTGCCATGCTGTGTAAACGACTGGCACCCTTACCATTTCGTTAAAACCAAAGAAAGGAGGTCTGCTGCCAAATCTGTGTTTCTCCAGCGGGTATGCGGAATTAAGATCTGCGTCTGTAAATTCTTCGCCACGGAGCGGGCATTGATAATCATAGAAATAGCTTTATTCATCATCACCATAATCATCACCATCATCATCATAACTTAAATAGTATGATAACTATATTCACATGAACTGGTAGTAAGAGTATATCATTGGTTTTATGTATCATAATTTGAATAGTACGCGGATTATTTTCCAAAGTAACTGATAGTGCATGGCATAGAAGTAGCTTTACGTATCCATCATTTAAACAATATCTTGGTTACAACAGGATATGGCACTACAACATGAAACAAAATGACACGTTGAGATCCTCCGGGGAAACAACAAACATACACTTAGCATCATGTGAGCTACTGATTGGTTGGTTGGTGAATTCACTTGAAGACTGAGTCCAAAATCTAAAGTCCCATGCATTGGCGTTCATAACTTCTTAAATACAAACAATGATCTGCAGGAGCAGTGTTTGTGTAAAAACATTCCTCCCGACTCGGTACCGAAAAGAATACTCAAATATGCTGAATCATCGGTTATTAGCTGTTTAAACCCGTGTTGTGCAGACAGAAAGACTTTAGTGAATGTGAAATTACCGTGGAGATAACAAATGCCTAACATTAAAAAAGTATCAGTGACCATGTTTGTTTCCCATTACAGTCACAATTTAATTCACCTGTTCACTTCATAGCGGGCACGTTAGCGAAGTTGATAGGGAACTGCGCTAATAATGGTAAGAGCGCAGTCGAACACGTCATCGGCGCTTGCGCTCGTTGCGTGCTAAGTGAGGGACAGGCTAACCACCTATTCCTCCGTGCGTTCAGGCCTACAAAATGTGATGTCCATATGACGTCACAGACTCACAGCCGGAAACTGCTTCCATACACGATTTTTTTTATTTATTCATACCATGTGATATATAGCTCTACAATTACATATATAACTGCAGTATGGACATGGCAAGATGAAGCGAAATATGCCAGGCAATAAATTATGCAACATATTGTTTATGGCTTATGTGTTTATATGTTGTTGTTAATAGACTGCACCTAATGCCTATAGAGATTACATGAGGTTTAGATTGAGAGTTTATGTTTGTTGTTTATCCGCAGGATCTCAAAATGCCCATTTTGTTTCATTTTCTACTCTCTTTCCATCAACCGATTCTAAAACATAAAAACTGAAAAGGGAAGCTGACAACAGGATATTTACACGTGCGAATAAACAACTTGTCTGCCTCCCCCATTGTAATAATGTCTAAACTGTACACAGTAGAACCTTTCTTCTCAGCCTGAATCCAACAAATCTCAGCTTCGTCCTCACGTAGACCCTCAATTTCATCAAACGCTGTATATTCACGAATCAAGTAAACACGAGAGTGACCATCCTCGTGAAGACACATGCTGACATAAGTCAGATAAATTCCAACCGAAGGAGCCGTAAAAATTCCTGTTTCTGAGTTGAACTGGCATCCTGCAATAAATGTGGGGGCCTCAAACATTCCTACAACAGATAATGCTTCATCTCTGTATGGAAAATTTCTTTCCGCGTTGAATCCAACAGCTCCCAGATCTACACAATAATAAGAATGAGTTATTATTAATGTGTAAGTAAAATCATGATAACAAAGAAAAAAACCGCATGTTTGGTCGTGCGATGAGAATAGTGGCAGTGTAGAATATAGTGACTACTGGAACGATCAGTGGGAAAAGAGACAGAGGCAGGCTAAGAGAAATGATGCTGGATGGACTGAGATGGTGGCATGGTGGGATATCATCATCAGAGTTGATCCAGAGCACTATAGGTCGAGATCTGTGGAATAACACAAACGTCTACCCCAGTTGGCAAGGCGCATTATGATGATGACGATGCTACTCTCACAAATGTACTGCTGAAACCTGGATCAAACCTGGGGATGTATCTCTGACCTACACTCCCATATCAACTCGTCCTAAAAATGCGCACTAAGAAATTTTCTTGCATTTATTGGGGGTTGGGGTGATACTGAATACATCACCCATCGAGTGATGATCTGTCTAAAATATGTGGTTAGCATTATGTAAGGGAAGCCGAGGTAGCACAGTGGTTAGCATGATATACCGGGGACTGAGATAACACGGTGGTTAGCACACTGACCTGCTGAGCCTGTATTTATGTGTTCAAATCCCGCTTGTGACGAGGATTTAAAAAAAAACAAACAGATTAAACATTGCTGCCAGATGGTAACAGTAAATAGAATAAACATGTTTAACTGCTTGGGGCTTAGAGGGTGTGACAATGTGATACCTAGATCGCTATGAGAACATCACACTAATTACGGTAGCGCAGATGTAGAATTGAATTCTTTCTTATCTAAGTATATCGTAATTGCAAATGATGATGTTATACGACGCCATATAACCTCTGGTTTCTGATAACGGATACTTATAGCACACGTGGAACGTGAGAAAGGGGGAGAAAATGAAGAATTTGTACATATGTGGTATTTATATTAAAAATAATCGCACAGATTAGTGTAAAAAGAATATGTCATGATTTCGTCCATGGGAAAGTCGGAAAATAAAAACAGGCGAAAGCCTGAATAGAGTGATAGACGAAATAATATGAGGAATTTGATTCACACATGCTGGCAATATTAATAGGCAATTTACATTAACATATAAATTTACTTCACCATCGTCAAATGCCATGCCGAAAAGCATGACATAGAGTTTAAGAAGAAAACTAATAAACCATGTGTTTTTGGAGACTGGATATGAGAAGTAAAGGATTCAACGGGGATAACTGAGACATCCTAAAGCAAAACAACTAGAATACAACAGCTGCCTTATCTTATTGCCTTGTTCCTACGTACTAACTCCTACTAGAGGACTTAGAACCTGGCGAGGAGTGGGTACAAGTGACAACAGATTTATGTACGTCCTTTTCAGTTTGCATCCATCTAGACAGAAAATGCAGACAAGAAAATCCGGCTTCTGTGGAGGCGGAAGTACAATCGTTGATTTTCGAGATTTCGTTAGACGGTGATGCTGTCATTTACACAGATGGGTCGGTCGTCCGACATGCAAGAAGCTCATGGGCCTTTACGGCTCGGGCCGGAGGGAGAATTGTGAAGGAGGACTCTGGTGCTTTTGATGAGACCACAAGTATCCTGACAATGGAAGTCATGGCAGTAAGTAAAACAATTACATGGCTCGAGACAAAGACATTCCATAGGGCATGTTTCCTTAGTGACTCAATGAACATGCTCAAGAGGATACAGACGGGGTGGATCCGAAGAGAGTAGTTGCTGTCTCTGGAGCTGTCTCGGCTGGCAAAGATTAGTTTCATCTTCGTGCCAGGGCATGTGGGAGGGAGTACAAGGGAATGAGCGGGCTGACAAGCTCGCAGGTAAGGCTAATGTGGAGGGCGGACGCGCCATGGACCAGGCTGATATTCTGAATGCCCTACAAGAAGTAAGACTTTTACGAGAACCAAGTGATGACTGCGAATCTAAAACTGGTCAGACTGCGAGAACAGCAAATTAAAAGAGGCGTGGCCAAACAAGAACACTACGTTGATAAGCCAACACAGAAATGGTGTCGTTAGCGGCTACACGCTGTTGGATTTGCTGAGGAGGTGATCCGAGCACTTATGGACTGAATGGTTCGATGTACAATGAGAATGATCTGTCGACTAACTAACAAGCTCCTATATTCTTTGGAGTACACTTCACGGCTCCTTGTTGACACTAGAATGCTCTATGTCCAATGCTTTATGTGTGAGGAGGATGTATTATGTTTGACCTCTTCTTAGATATCTAGGGAACCCTCTTGGCTGCCCCAGGACGTCTCCATAATTTTATTAGTTTGGAAATAGGCGCAGATAAATAACACACTTAAGTCACACATAGTTTGCAAACATGTACATTCTGAAATACTTTTTTTTAAAGACTAAAATCTATATACCTGTTTTAATCAAATTAAATATCCACGTTTGGAACCTTTATTCACATTGGAACCTTGCGTCATCATGACATACGAGTACAATGTATCGCCAAGCTATACATGGAATCATCGTTTCAGATGAAAGCCTAGCAAAGAGGAACTATGCATTTTGTTACTTCTCTGATCTATTGTTGCTTCTCTTATCTATTGTTCCTGTTTGCCTCTGAGAATAACACACAAACAGACTCAGCCACTTGGACATATTTTTTTAATGTTGCCGCTATTGCCTTATAAAGACACCTTGTGAAAGGTTAAAGAGAAGTTGATTCGCCATCTAGTGGGAGAGTGAACGCAGAATGCTGATGATAATCGAATACCTGTTTGTATCTCGACTCCCATATCGAAACAGTAGGACTCAGTTTAGCTCTAACCCTAGACGGGATCAAAACATCCCTGTTGACACTGTATCATCATATCGTCTACAACGTGTGTCTGTGCCTGAATCTGTGTGCACACGATGATAGCTAAGTAAATGTAGGCATCGTTTTGTATCAAATCAACACATCTTTGTTCATGTTCACTGGTTAAACTAAGAATAAGAAAAACATCTTTCGTTTATTATAAGGGGCGTTCATTTGAAATCCGTTCGTGCCGCACCGCACGTAATTGCGTACGTCGAACATGATCATGTCATAGTCATGTCATAAGTACTGACCAATGAATAAAAGAGCAAGTGCTTATCGTCCTATGATGCATAGGTTATGTTTCTGACCGTTGAGAAAATGGCCGGGTTGATCCAAAATCCGCCCAAAGTAGCTCAAAGAGCGGTGATTCAGTTTCTTTCATTTGAAGGATGTCGACCAGTGGATTTTTCATCGAATAATGCAGGCAGCGTACGGTAACAAATGTGTGTCGAAGACAACAGTGACAGACTGGGCACGAATGTTTCGGAAAGGACGTCAGTTCACGACAGATATTCGACGGCCGGGTCAAGTGCATATTGTTGCAACAGAAAAAAAAACATCGCCAAAATTGATGCAGCAGTGCAGATGAACCGTTGTCGAAGCATAAGTTTGCTAGCGAAAGAATTTGATGTGTCAATTCGGACAATTCAAAAGGCCGTTCGTAAGAAACTGCAATATCGGAAGGTGTGTTCACAGTGGGTACAACGGATGTTGACCGACCACCAAAAATAGGAACGCATGGGATGGTGTTTGAACAACTTGCTGCGTTACAGAGTGGAGGGTGATGCATTTCTTTTCCGTATAGTGGCAGGCGATGAATCATGGTGTCACCACTTTGAGCCGAGCAGGAAAAGACAGAGCATGCAATGGAAGCATGCTGGATAACCAAAAGCCAAAATAATTCAAGTTACAGTTGTCCGCTAGTATGGTTATGCTGAGCGCATTTTTTGACAATGAAGGGCTATGGTTGGCCGACTTTAAAGAACCTAGCGTCAAAAACAACTCTACCCACTACTTACAAACACTAGACAAGCTGCAAAAAGTCATCAAGAATAAACGACCCTGCATGCTTTTTCGCGGTGTGATTTTGTTGCAGGATTATGCTCGTCCGCATGTCGCAAAGATTGTGCAGGAAGCATTAGCAAGGAAGAAGTGGGAAATTCTATAACATCCAACCTATAGTCTTGATTTGCCACCATGTGATTTTCATTTCTTCTTCTTCTTTCGTTCGCTTGAAATATGTCTATAACTGCAATGTTGTCTCTTGTATGAATCTAACAGTCTTTTTTAGTTCACTCAGCGATCCATAGCTTTTATCTTCCACTGTTGTCTCTCTAGGTCGAAGGTTCGCCTGGATATGTTGTAGTTCGGGCAGTCCTGGAGTTTGTGCTTTGCTGTCTGCGACGCCAAACCACATGTGCACACGGCTGAGTCACCAATCTTGAATTGTGTATACATGTGGTTGCGTAATCTATTGTGCCCTGTTCTGAGGCGCAGAATAATGACCTGTTCTGGTCTGTCCATAACGTGGTAGTTGTCTTGATTAGGGTTTGGTGGCCTTCTGACTCATTTGATCATTCTTTTCTTTTGGTGGAATATAATGGGCACATCAGGCTGGTCTTCTTTTGCTCCTTCCTTAGCCAATCGATCAGATCTGTCATTTCCAGGTATTCCTTTCATTTATTCGGACCTCTAAAAAAGCTCTCTAAGGACAACGATTTCACACAGATGCAGACGTAATGAACGCGGTAAACACTTGGTTCAGTGAGCAACCACAATCTATTTTTGCTGACGATATTCGCCGCCTACCTAAACAATAGGATGCTTGCCTGAATGCCTACGGCGACTACTTCTGACCAATCCATGGTGCATAATTCATTCAAAATTAATGCTTTGTTTAATTCTACCACACCTGTTAATGTTTCTTTCATGCTTTTGTAATAAAGCCATTGGAACGGGTTCCAAATGAACGCCCCTAATAAAAGAAGATACGTTTGTTTTGTTACCGCACCCACGTACTCCACTTTTGATTCTTTGAAAGCAAGGTGTGCGAGTGAGTGAGTGCAAGTGTAGTACTTAACAGGGGGAAACAATTCCTGACAAAAGTACATGGCTAGATAAACTAGGGAATCGTGTTTGGTTTTCCTACAAACACGAGTGTTCTTCACCTTCTGCCTTTTTGTCCTTCCAGTGAATCCCAGCCTCTTCTATTGGGACCAGCCCTTTAGACATCCTTCTTATAACTAGCCACAATTTACAGGGACTATCGGCTAACTCTTGGCTAGGGGTTTCTGCTTATTATAGTTAGAAATACCCAAGCGACCAATGACATTGAATATATTATGCTAATCCCGTCATGAATGTGGAAGGGTCAAACATTCCTACACCAGAAAAGTCACCAACTTCGGTTGACAAAATTCTCATAGAGCTAAATCCGACGACTTCAAAATCTACACAATTAGAAGAAAAAGTGATTGTTATTAAGTAGAAACAAGATAAACAAGAGAGAAATAGCATTCCCTGGCATGTGGTGAGAAGAGAGGCATTGGAGAATACCACGGCAACTGGAAAGATCAGTGAGAAAAGAGGCAGAGGCAGACCAAGAGAAATGATACTGGATGGACTGAGATGGTTTCATGGAGAAATATCATCAGCAGAGCTGATCCATATCACCAAGGTCTGAGATGTGTGGAAAGACATGAATGCCTACGCCAACTGACAAGGCATACGATAATGCCGATGACGATGATACTCTTTGACTAAAGAAGATTTTAAAATTCAACTCATGGACCCTGGGGACATCTTACATAAGCCACGGGATTCAATACACGGCTTTTTAATGTCTGTCCTACACTCCCTTATTAATATATCCTGACAATGTATATTATGAAATACCTGGAAAGTAAAGGAGGCCGTCGTGATACTGAATACAACACCGATCGAGTGCTGATCTCTGTATAATATGTGACTGGAATTATATACCGGATGCCGTAGTGGCACAATGATTAGCAACATTACTTGCTGTCCCGGTAGTCATGTGTTCGAATCCTTCTGAGACCAGGATTTAACCGAAAAAAAGCATGAGTACTAAATCGCAAACGTAAAGTTAAATGTCCCTTTTAACTGTTGAGACATATTTGGAACATGTTGTGCTAATCTCATATTTATAAGCCTATCTGCATCCGATGGATGATGTGGTCAATATAAAGACGATAGCTTTTACTACAGAGAATATAACCTGGTACCCATTTTAAGCTGGATGGACCTGGAGGCCTTGTTCATTGAGAACGAAATACCCACATTGAAAGGGATTCGAACACATGCTAGCGTCTCCCAGCCAACATGCAAGGCAGCAGGTTTATATCTGTCTTAGTTTGGTTTCAATCCTGTGATCTGTCAGATATTAAGGGCACTAGCAGACGGAAGCGGCTACGCTGCCGTCGGTATAACTCTTGTAGTCATTGGAACATGCTAGCACCTGCGACATATGTGTGTATAGTAACTATGTTCAGAACCATCAACAGAGATTAAAATCACTCACGCGTGAAAACACTTTGGACTAAAGGTAGGACCTCCCTATGTAAACAAAGGCTACAGTAAAACTGCCTTTCGAGTACACCAAATACAAAGAATTACTTAAATATTGGGGAGGCAATGTAAGGAAGATTCTTGGCATGAACAATTCCTATGACCCCCCCCAAAAAAAGGAACATGACAGGACTGATCAGCTACTATAGTACATTGGTACTCAATTTCTCAAACATAAACATATCTTGTAAAACACAATCCTTGCAGCATATTGGTGGAGAACGGCAGAACCATGCATCATAAGTCAACAGGCAAGACCTTCAAGTATGACAGTTGAGGGCAAGATGTGGTGAGTAAATTAAGGCATAACAAGCTCAGGAATCATTATGGCAGGATAATAGCTTGGAGCAGCCACCTTGGTGGAATTGTGAGGTGGAAAAGGCCTGGATGGATAAGCGTGGTGTTGTAAGGAAATGGCAAAACGCCAAGAAGAACAGAGTTGCCCATCCAAGTCTTATCGTGCACTTGGGAAAGAAAGATGGACACACAAGTTAGCTATTTCATAAACCTGGCTAAAGTGGTTAAAAGTGAAAAGTGAACAGAGTTGTGTCAAAGAATAAGCACAGACAAGTCACTGAAATTGTTCTGGCGACTAGATAAAAGTATGAATGGGGTAGTCAAAAATAAGAATTTTCCTGACTTCCAAAGTGCTGACCTTATAGGGCTAAGCCATTTTTGAACGCTATCTAGAGCAGAGCAACCAAACAGACATGAGAGGCCGAAATTTTGCCAAGGCGGTTACCTCAGATATGTGTAAGGCTCAGAACATGGCAGATGAAGACAAAGTTACAATGAAAGAGATGAGGCCTGTGCTTTGACGAACAAACAAAAAAACAGCACCAGGGCCAGATGGCATAAGGTATGATGACATCAACATGTGTACCGACCAATGAGGAACAAGCAGATATGTACAACAACAGAATAGGGAGTGCTTGCATCAAGGAAGAGTGGTTACATAGCTATCTGATTTCCTTGCCGAAGCCTGGCAAAGACCACACAAAAATTCAGGGATGTCTGGTAATAACCATGCAAAATACAGTAGGGAAGCTGCTGGAGAAGTTAATTGCCAAAAAAGAAATATATCAAGTCAGCTAGAGAGGCAAGGTTGTTTCCCATCTACCCTTGGGGGGTACCATCCAAACAGAGAAACCTGGACCAACGCAGCAGTTTTTGCCCGGGATGTCTATGAAAGTTTCCACCCAGGCATTGAAACATGTGCATCAGAGTACCATTGAATTTCGTATTGCTTCAGCTTCTTGAACTCAAGATCATTAATCCTTAGTTGCATCAACGCAGCTCTCTTCCAACGGAAAATATTTTTAGATGTGGCAGTTGGACCTCTGAACCAACAACAATATATCCGGGCCTACCACAGGCATCTTCATTATCTTCGGTGCTGTTCAACGCCTACACTGTGAGAATTACCGGTTAGCAGATCAGAGGAGGACCGGGAAGGACATTGCTATATGCCGACGATGTGTTAGTGTATCGTCAGGGTACGGATCGAGATCGAGTTGCTGTGGATCTACAAACAGAACTAAATCACATAAGCGCTTAGTTTGTGGAATCTGGGGCAATGGTCAACCCAACGAAGGCAGCAGTGACATAGTTCTCTTTGAACAACCATATTGTCAACACTCCAACACCAACTGTAAATCTGGGTTCAGAGGCGGTGGAAAGAACGAAGGCAATGAACTACATGGGGATACGTTTTGATCAAATTCTTGCTTATCATGAGTACATAGTCTGGGTGATAACAAAGGCCACGCAAGGTTTACCTGCAATGCGGGTGATGGCAGCGGCAAACTGTGAGCAGCGCCATCTATGTCTCCTTTACGAGGGTCTGTTCCTGTTTGTTTTGAAGTATGCGATGGCGATTCTGACTATCAGCCGTAAGCAGATGAAAAGGATACAGAACGAATCTATGCGTATTATTCTTGGATGTACAAGAGATACAGCACGTAGGTCGATGCGCTACCTTCTTGAATTTCCAACCATTAAGGACATAATACAAATTTGCAGAGCAAGTGTCTACCTCAGAGTCAACACAAACACACATCATCCACTGCACACTGAAATTAAGAAGGTAAAGGGCAGCAGGTTAAAAGGAGGAAAGTGGTGGATGGGTCAAGCCGAAGACATTCTTCAACAGTTGTGTTCACTTGAGAACTAACTAACTAACTAACTAACTAACTAACTAACTAACTAACTAACTAACTAACTAACTAACTAACTAACTAACTAACTAACTAACTAACTAATTATCTAACTAACTAACTAACTAACTAACTAACCAACTATCCAACTAACTAACTATCTAACTAACTAACTCACTATCTAACTAATTAACTAACCAACCAACCAACCAACCAACCAACTAACTAACTAACTAACTAACTAACTAACTAACTAACTAACTAACTAACTAACTAACTAATTAACCAACTAACTGACTGACTGACTGAATGACTGAATGACTGACTAACTGAATGACTGACTATCTAACTAACTAACTAACTAACTAACTAACTAACTAACTAATTAACTAACTAACTAATTAAATAACTAATTAACTAACACACTAACTAACCAACTAACTAACTGACTGACTGACTAAATGACTGACTAACTGACTGACTGACTATCTAACTACCTAACTAATTAAGTAACTAACTAACTAACTAAATAACTAACTAACTATCTAACTAACTGACTGACTGACTGACTGACTGGCTGATTAACTGACTGACTGAATGTCTGACTGATTGCCTGCCTGACTGACTGACTGACTGACTGACTGACTGATTGACTGACTGACTGACTGACTAACTAACTAACTAACTAACTAACTAACTTGTAAAACGTCATAAAGAGAAACATGCCTTAAAAGTGGATAGGATTCCAATGTTCAATTTAATCCAAAACAATGGTCCAGGCATTATTTTCCAATAAACCAATGTTAACATGCTCTTCATGCATTACCATTCATCTTCAGAACGGATGCCAGCATAATAGCAATTTAAACGTGTTGATCATTGATACTGATCACAAACCATATTTAATAATAAAGAATTAAACATACAGGGGAACAAATAAACAAACGAGTAACAGCAGATGTCATCAAATTATAGGAGGCTTTAGGAGAATACGGCCAAAGAGGAATTCAATCAATAAAATCATACTAGATGAGTACTCAAGTGCAGATAAGGAATGGACAATTTGCAAGATTGTCATGCTCGACACACTGGAAAATAAATTTGGAACCAAGAAAGCAAGACAGGACAAAATAGTAAGAACAACCTGGAGGACCAATGAAGTTAAAGGTAACGTATCCAGAAAGGTGGTAGCGTTAAAAAATGGACCGAAACTAAATCTGAACAAGACTATGTTACGTATAGAATTGCAAGATGAAAGGCCACACGAATAATTAACGCATTTAAAGATAAATCCTAGAGAATATATTGTGAATAAACGGCAACCCTTAGCAAAGCCAGCCCCAGATAATTTTATAAACGTGTCAACAATCGAGAAACAGGGATGCACGCTACAACCCAACAGCCATCATAAATAGTGAAATAGGTATACCATTATTTAATCTACAACAAAGACTATCAAGATGGCCAGAATACTTTCAAGAACTACTAATACCCACACATAACATAGAAAACCTCACCCTTCTGCCTAACAGCAGTGGACAACAAGAAACTTCATCCCCGAAGAGATAAAAAAATCAGTTATACAGAGAAATCCTGAAAACAAATCACCGGGTCCAAATGGAATAATCACGTAAGCTATTCAGGCGTGTGGGAGTTAAATGACTGACAATATTTCTTTTAAATATAGCATGTCAAGAAGAAAAAGGACCAGATGATTGGCAACAGGTAGTAATAATACCAATATGAAAAAAGGGCAATATTGGAGAGTGCGAAACGTACAGAGGTATATTACTCCTGAGTCATATATGGAAAATGTACGCAACACTATTAAAACAAAGAGCTTGACCCACAGTTGAATAACAGACAGCAAAGTACAATTTGATTTCAGGAGAGATAAAAGTTGCACTGACGCACTATTCAAATTTAGACAAATATGTGGAAAACACATCGAATACAGTGACCAGAAAAATATTGAGTTTATAGATCAGGAGAAAGCTTTAGATAGAGTTAATGGATACAAATTATGGACCATCGTTGAAGACTGCTGGATACAAGGACAATTGCTAGAAAACATCATAGCCGTGTGCCATTAGAGTCAAAGTGCAATAAGAACAGAAGAAGGCATACCAAATATGTTCAAAGTCAATACAGGAGTGAGACAGGGATGTGCTCTCTCTCTCTCTTCTGCAACTTTAATGTCTAAATTGACAAAATATCAACAGAAGCAAGCCTTGGCACAGCAGATATTGACATGTTTGACCTCCTTACTTCAGATGAAACAACCGATTCGTTAGGAAAAAAAATGAACTTTTATTTGCAGACGATCAGTGCCTTATTTACAACGACGAGGGCAGACTGCAGAATCATATTAATAAGCTGCGTTAAAAATGCAGCAGATACAATATGAATATAAATACAGCCAAAACTGAACAAATGCAAGTTAGTAGCCTGGTCCACTAAGTATACTGAAACATAGCAAATCTCCGAAACAAGTTTAAAAATTCAAATATATTGGAAGTATGATCACATAAGGTGACAGAATAGACAGAAAAATCGAAATCAATGTAAAAAACCAAACAAACAACAACAAAAAAACAACAAGTGCTCGTATATATCAACTATCACCCATACTGAAGCATTCAAATATACCTATGTCTGCAAAACGGTAGATAATAAATAACATATGCTAATACCGACTCCATAACTGCGAATGTCATACTTGGGCATTGTCCAAATCGCACTTACGAAAAATCAACAGCTGTGAGATGAGATGCACGAGGAGAGCTGCCAACTTAACTATTCGAGGCCGAATAAGAAATGATCTTATCAGACAGTGGGATCAACACTTTGTGCCTCATATATTAAAGATAGAAAATCAAAACGTTTGGTTATCCCGTTAGAATGTAACACCATCAACTGGTTCCGACGCCCTGCTACTGAGTAAGTGCGTGGCAAGACACTGTGACTTTGGACAGTGAGGAGCATTTTGTGTGATATTCACTGGCACAGGAACGAAGCATAATCGGGATGACCCTGTTGCCGTGAAGTTGGAACCGTTACTAACTAACTAACTGGCCCTACATCAAAGAACATCTGTTTTGGGAGCAAGAAGACGCTCGAGAAGAAAATTGTTAATGATATCAAAGACATTGTGTAATCACACGGAATGACACTATCCAGTGCCACCAATTATTCCTACCCAGGACGCTTGACAGCAAAAGTGGAAGATGATTATATTGATGATCAATGCCTAAATCCTTTGTTTATGTGGGCAGAACGTTAACAGAGGATGAAAAGAAATATTCAATTAGAGGGATTTCAGATAGTAGTAGAACAGAAAAGGATAGCTTCTTTAAGATGAGAGATCGACACAATGTAAACATATCGACAATAGCATAAAATGACGAAACAGACGTGTTGTGATGTTTAAGCGCGATTCTCTATATCTAAATGATTGTGCTCAGTAATTTGTTTTCACGAAATTGTGCCAGCAAAGATATATATATTATGTGTTGACGCGTTCTACGATCTACAAGGTGTTAGGATCGGCTGGCCTTTCCCAGGAGGGGTGAAATGTGAAAATTAGTAGCTTGCCGATGACCCGCTGTCTACAAATGTCAGCCCCACCTCCACGCGGTGTAGACTAGGAAACCATGACAGCGAGGTCATGGGCTAACCGGGCTATGGCTCGCCATAGGGGATGGACGCCCTATGGTCAGATTTTTGTCCTAAACCTGCGACTGGCCTAGCAAATCGGTAGGGGATCTTCCCACTGCACGTAGAAAACTTAAGAAGTATAAATGGACTGACCCAAATGGATATAGATCCGGCAATATTAATCGACTACGAGATAGATCAGCGATTCAAAAAATAGGTCAATGAAACACTCTACTTAGCCTTTGTCGACCAAAAAAGGCATTTGATATAGTAGATAGAAACAAGCTGAGGGAAGTTCTTAAACTATGTGCAGTGAGTAGACATCTAACAAACCTTTGTAGAAGCTTATACAACAACAGTTAATGCATAGTGAGAGCAACTGGAGGACACTCAGAACCCTTCACCATAAGATCCGAAGTACGACAAGGCTGTGTCCCCTCTCTTGTTCATAACATATATAGACAGCACATGTAAAGAAACCAGCCAAACACAGACCGCAAGAACACAGCATGACGAGAACACAGAAGAAGAACCATCTGCAAATCTAACCGATAGAGAACCCCTTTTTGCGGAAGACCAGGCACTAATAGCAAAATCAGAAGCTGAATTACAAGACCACATGAATAGCCTAAACGAAATATGTAGGGAACATAACATGAAAATTAGCACAAGTAAAACAGAGGTAATGACTTAACTAAAGAAGAAAAAACAACAACGATTCACCTAAACGAACATCACTTGAAACAATTAAAGAGTTTCAATTACCTAGGAAGTATAATATCATCAAATGGCAAATCAGAAGATGAGATCGAAAATAACTGCAATAAGGCAAATCAACTCATTGGACAAATGGCACCAATACTAAAGGACAAGCATATATCAATCACTACTAAGAAAGCACTTTACAACACAATCTTCCTACCAACTATATGTTACCAACACCAAACCTGGACAATGAGTGAAAAAGAGAAAAGAAGAATCACAACAACAGAAATTAGATTCCTGAAAAGAATACTCAATGTATCAAGAAGAGATAAGATCAGAAATGAAGAAATCAGGAGTAAAGTGGGGTTATAGCTGCACTAGGCAGCAAGTCAAATGGTTTGGCCATGTAAGTAGGTTACCAACTAACAGTACACAACAACAAGCAATGATGTACAGACCAGAAGGAAGCAGAGGAAGAGGCCGACCACGTAAATGATGGACGCAGGGAATAACAGAGTCCATGGGAATATCGATACATGAAACCTATAAGCGAGCACTCTCCCTCTGTTTATACTTCACCTCGACACCGCAAGGTACAAGAGGAACATGATGAGATGAGATGAGTTAACGCGATAAACCTTGCAAATGTAAGTCGTAATTTGCCTTGAGAAAATATTGCAGTGTGTTCAGCGCCTGTTATCCAGATACCCCCCCCCCCCCCCCCAAAAAAAAAAAAAAAAAAAAAAAAAAACAGCTGTTTTTCGATAATAGTACGTCTTAGTATATTGTTCGCCATTCACTTTCTCTGGTTTCTCTTAATTATCCAATTGTATTTCATTTAGACCTGTTTGTGTTGTTCCTGAAGAAGATCAATGGGATCGACAATTCGGATTAATTGTGCTGTGGTTCGGTGTTATTTTTGCATTTTCACATTATTATTAATTTACTATTATTATTACTATTATTGTATGTCCCCCAGTGTGATTTATGTTTACCGGGTTTGAGTTCGTTGTATGATTTGTACACTGTCTGCGTTTGTTCTCTCTCTCTCTCTCTCTCTCTCTCTCTCTCTCTCTCTCTCTCTCTCTCTCTCTCTCTCTCTCTCTCTCTCTCTCTCTCTCTCTCTCTTGCATGCAGGAGTCGTACGTACTTAACTGTTTTAATCACATATTCCCTTTCTCAATGTGCAACATCACAAAATGCACTTACCGCTCTTCTTAGCATACGTCGTCGCGACCGTGACAGACAGATCTGTCAGCTTTTGAGTCGCATCAAGTAACTGGAAAGATCAAAGAAGGATTATTTAATACAGTAAACTACTTCACGTTTTAAAAGTACTTTCGTGGTCTGTCTTGTACTGCACTAGAATTTACAGGTAAATTAAAGCTGCGCTCTTTTACACTTAGTATGAATACAAATAGACTGCTGAATTTCTTTATACTTCTATGATCAGCAAGTGGCATTGAGACATTGGGAGTTAGCTGTAAGGATTGCCAGCATTCCAGTCCTGCGTCTTCACAGGATACTCACATGGATTTCTTTGAGCACATGTAATGACGTTATATACCCACATGTAACCTTGTCTTTCTCTGGGTGATCCCTTATCCAACTGTATAACCTCTATAACATACTTGAACAAGTAACTGTGTCTTCTTATACAGCAGAATTACTTTAACTGTCTGTCCTTGATGCAGCAATGCAACTGTTATTAATGGAGCTTAGAGAACATTCTCTACACCAAACTCACTCTGACAGACCAAGCCCGTGCCATGGCCCAGACGACCTGCAAGCCAATGTGATACATGCTTTTGTCGTAAAAGAGTTGAAATTAATTCTTCCTGAGAGTTCATAACCAACTCTGCATCAATATTTGCCTCACGAAATGTGTGTGGATTATATATATATATTGGGGGAGTTCATTTGAAACCCGTTCCAATGACATTATAACAAAAGCATGAAAGAAACATTAACAGGTGTGGTAGAATTAAAGAAAGCATTCATTTTGAATGAATTATGGACCATGGGTTGGTCAGAAGAAGTCGCCGTAGGCATTCAGGCAAGCATCCCATCGCTTCTTGGGTAGGCGGCGAATGCCGTCCGCAAAACAACCACAAAGGATTGAGGTTGCTCACTGAACCAAGTGTTCACAGTGTTCATTACGTCTGCATCTGTGTGAAATCGTTGCTCCTTGAGATTTTTTTTTAGAGGTCCGAACAAATAAAAATCGCAAGGTGGCAAATCAGGACTATAGGATGGATGTTATAGAGTTTCCAACTTCTTCCTTGCTAATGCTTCCTGTACAATCTTTGCGACATGTGGACGAGCATTATCGTGCAACAAAATCACACCGCGAGAGAGCATGCCGGGTGGTTAATTCTTGATGGATGTTTGCAGCTTGTCTAGTGTTTGCAAGTAGTGGGTAGAGTTGATATTGACACCAGGTTCGTTAAAGTCGGCCAACAATAGCCCTTCATGGTAAAAAAAATGCGCTCAGCATAACCTTACAGCGGAAACCTGTAACTTAAATGTTTTGGCTTTTGGTGATCCAATATGCATCCATTGCATGCTCTCTCTTTTGCTGCTCGGCTCAAAGTGGTGACACCATGATTCATCGCCTGCCACTGTGCGGAAGAAAAATACATCACCCTCCACTCTGTAACGCAGAAAGTGGTTCACACACCATCCTATGCGTTCCTCTTTTTGGTGGTCGGTCAACATCCGTGGTACTCACTGTGAACACACCTTCCGATATTGCAGTTTCTTACGAAAGACCTTTTGAATTGTCCCAATTGACACAGGAAATTCTTTCGCTAGCGAACATATGCTATTTTATTCATTGGTCAGTACTTATCACATGACTATGACATTATCATGTTCAACGTACGCAAATAACGCGTGGTGCGGCACGAACGGATTTTAAATGAACACCCCTTATATATAGATGATGATCTTTCCAGCAACACATTGGTTGTCAGCAGGCCTGAGTATTCATATTGTACGTTTCGCAATGCTGCAACCAGACTTAAATCCAAACTTAAGTCTCCTGAATTATGTGGCTTTATCCACGCGTAGTGCTAATCTTAAACTAACATTCGTTAATTTATAGTCCTCACAATAGCTGCCTTATTCATTATGGGCATTCCACTTACGAGTGCTCCTGAAACCTCCTCAAAGCTGCATAGATCACAGCCACCCTATCTAAGCTCTGGTTGTCGGTCTGAGATAAATCTCAATGCAATTACATTATAACTTTACGTACCGGATAATTTTCATGCTTTACAGAGAAGAAAATGCTGCCATAAACAGAACTTACAACTATACTTTATTATGCTCTAGTCTTAGTCAGATATGACTGTGCTACAGTATGACAGTAGACGGTACTACCTGCTTTCTGTTTAGCGACGAATTTTGGACGCCGCTTACTAAACCCGTCACCTGACACGATGCCAACGGTTTTAGGCGGAAGAGCCCAATTGGGAGAGTACAATCCATAGCATGGTGCGAGGTAATGCAACCTAAAGACTAAATGTCATGGCAGGGCAGACTAAGCCCTAAGCCTTGGTTTGCAAGTGGTTTAGGATCGAAGCTACGATATTGTCAGAATCTTGCACTTAGCAATAACACAGGCTCGTAATCACCAACAGGTGTGATACAAACACTGTCACAGAATGACTTTACGTGACACACTGCAAATGCAATTCAAACACTTTATTCACACTTCTCACTCATCACAACCATTACATGCATCGCACAATTACAATATCGATGCCTTAATACAATCAATAGATATATCAATGCAATGTATACAACTCACAATCCTACATACCAGGCGCACAGTCTCCTATACTCACACAGGCTTTCTATCTATTAACGTTCATACACACACGTCATACGAGCACCATTCAATCCGTCCGTCCTGTACAACAGTCCCAAGCCGTCTGGCGATAACCACTGTGAGTTCTCGCTAGTCGGGGTTGTGTCCCTGCGTAGACTTCATGTCCCACGCATGCACCGACTGACCATTCCTGTCACAGCGTGGTTAGTGTCGCTCACAGGTGGACCTGGCCGTAATTGCCAGGCGTCGTTGACGACGACGCGGTAAAACTGGTGGGGAGATTATGACATTCTCCCGCCCTCCTTTTCATGAAAGAATTTTCCTTTGATGTTAGCTATATCCATTTGGGTTTATCTATTAAACCTGTCAGAATCGACCCATTGTTTGTCATCTGACGTGACACTTTGGTTTATATTCAAATATGTAGATACTTGTAAGCTATATACACACACTCTTCAAAGATGCTATCAAGCAACACTCCTCAAGTACAATCCACTAGATGGATTCTTACGTTAGTTGTAATTTGACACAGCCAGTCCGGTAGCTATCAGCGACTTATGCTATCTGCCAAGCAACGCAACTACCTCTCGACAAATAAACACAAATTCCAAACACGACATGTCGGGCCGCGAGTCCTCTACCTATAAGATGACTCCAACATTTGACCCCCAACCTCATCTGGTCGGAAAGTCTCATGTAGGTCTAAAGCTTTGGTAATTACTTCCATGCATAGTTGATGTGTCGCCAATCTGGCAACATGAGGATGGTTTCTATACCTGTTACACATTACCACTAATTTCAATTGTTTCCCTTGGTTGTAATCCGTGAAACAATACAACATTTATGGACGATAATTTCCACATGCTTTCAAAGAAAATAAATTACATTGGTAAATCAATTTCTAAGCGTCATAGTTTGATGCTTATTGACAATAGTGAACCAAATGTCACTATTGCGAACAAGTTAATCAACTTATGATTCTCAGATCACATCTATCAAAATCCTTACATACAATTTGTATATGCACAATTTTAGCTCACAAAGTTTATATACAACGTCACTTCTTTGTGAGAATTACACTATAGTCTGCTAGTTTTTAAATTAATTACACAAATACCGGAAGTACACAGCTGGCGTGTTAAGATGTAGCTAACACAATGTTCTTCCTTCGGGATTTTATATAAACGAACCGGAATACACAGTTAATAAGCATAGCTGCTGGATTAACTCTTTCTTTCAAAGTATGGATTAAAGTGTTCTGCAGAATTCAGATGTCACTGTCCCTCTCGCACAGATTAAAATAAGTTGGAACACTCTGCTCAGCAGGTACTACGGGTACTCGAACAGTTCAAGTAAAGTAAGTCTTGAAATCACGTAGCACTGTTCGTTACAATGTTCATACATATTTAAAATAATATTTCCTTTCGATCCCATACCACACAAGTATTCATCACAATTATTACCATAATTATAATATATATATATATATATACTAGATTTACATTGGGACATTGTCCCTATCACAATTCCTACACAGCGTTTCTGAAATAATTTCACTAGTCGCCGTGTTGCTGAGCGCTACACTAATCTGCAGATTACTTATTGGTCTGCTGTGTGCGCTCAGGCACCATTAGGCTTTCGGATGTGTCGTAAGGACATCTGGAAAGAAGGTCGGCAATCGTATTTTGTGTGCCACGGATATGCCTGATTTCAAAACTGAAATCTTGTAGTAACAGTGACCATCTTGCTACCCTGTGGTTGGTAGGACTTCCAGTCGAGATAATTTTTTACGGACTGTTGTCTGTCTCGACTATGAAATGTTTCCCAAGAAGAAATCTGGATAATTTTCTAATAGAGTACACAAGAGCGAGGGCCTCAATTTCAGGCGTCGACCAATTTCTTTCTCTTGGTTTTAATTTCCGACTTTCGTAATACACTGGGTGGAGAATTTGGTCGTGTTCTTGCAAAAGTACTGCTCTAATCGCTATGGAGCCCGCGTCAGTTCTCAATCTGAAAATAGTGTCCAAATTTGGCAATTTAAGAATCGGGTTACTAGAAAAGTAGAATAACACTTTTGTAAATGCAGGTCTTAGGCATTCGCAGTTTACAATTTTGTTAGGTTTGTCCTTCGTTAGTAGGTCAGTGAAAAATTTGGTCAACGTAGCAAAATTTGGTATAAACTGTCTGTAATAATTTAACAGACCTAGGACACTTCTCAATTCTTTTTTGTTGTTGTCGGAAGCGACAATTTAAGAATTCTTGACACGATGTTATCGTCAGTCGTGACAAAGCCGTTACAAATTTTATAACCCAAAAATGAAATTTCTTGGTAGGCTATGTCGACTTTCGATGGTTTGACTGTCAGTCCGTACTGTCTGATGCGGTCAAATGTCTGCTGTAATGTCGTTATATGGTCTGTCATAGTCTTCGTATGTATACAGATGTCGTCCATGAAGGAAATTATATTAGGGATGTTTGTCAGAAGAAGTCTTGTAACAGTTGTCCGCAATTGTCGGTCTCTGTCTGAGTAAGATTAGGATTTATTTTGATGTCATGCAGATTGTTTGTCGTGTCAAGTGATGGGGTCGGTATTTCGTCGGTATCGCCGTCTGTTGTGTGGTCCACTATCGTTATGCTTGCTGCTGTCTCGTCTTGGTCTTCGTATCTGTTGTAGTACGGTTTTAACATGTTGATGTGAAATATGTTGTGTTTGTCCTTTACTGCGATCTCATAGTCCACAGTCGAGATTTGTCTCAGTACTTTAAACGGTCCTTGCTATGAGTCTGTCAAAAGATGTCTGTCGCTTGGCAAAAGAAGTAGTAGGTTTTGTCCAGGTGTCAGTGTTATTGTCCTATTTCCTCTGTTTGCATACTGTCTGTAAATAGCATCAGATTGTTTCAGTGCTTCTTTAGCTAATACACAAGATTTCATTATCCTATTTCGCAATGATATTGAATGTTTATATGATGATACTGGTTTATGTACATTACCACTTTCAGTTAACATGGAATAGTACATAGATAATGGGCCCCGTGGGTTGGCTCCATATACAAGTTCAAATGGTGAGAAACCTGTCCTGTACAACAGTCCCAAGCCGTCTGGCGATAACCACTGTGAGTTCTCGCTAGTCGGTGTTGTGTCCCTGCGTAGACTTCATGTCCCACGCATGCACCGACTGACCATTCCTGTCACAGCGTGGTTAGTGTCGCTCACAGGTTGACCTGGCCGTAATTGCCAGGCGTCGTTGACGACGACGCGGTAAAACTGGTGGGTAGATTATGACAGATATGCGGACACTTAGAGCATTGCTTTGCTGATCCTGCAGCTTCTGCAGCTTGTCTTGTTCCATATGAATTGGTGTTTCTTCTTGAGTGAACTAAGCAGGTCGAGAGAGAGAGAGAGAGAGAGAGAGAGAGAGAGAGAGAGAGAGAGAGAGAGAGAGAGAGAGATCGTAATGCATGGGCCACACATGGTCAGCCCTGGCTTTGTGCTATGGAGAGTTATAACTCTATAACTGGTCTCAACCAGTCTCCGAATCAAAACGAGAGTTTCGGGTTATAAGTCATTGTCAATTGGCGTAGACAGTGGAGCCACTGGTTGCATCTGACGGTGCGAGACACTTACATGTGTCACTGTTTAGCTACCGCCCGCTTCAAGCTGGGCAGGCCCCGGCCAATTGGGTGCTGATCCGCCACAGCCAGACTGCTTCAATGGGTGCTTGGGGCTAGGAAAACATCTGAATCACAAGCTGTAAAACCAAGGCACCAGGCATAAAAAGAAAAAAATTTGAAATTTCAAGCTACGGTTTGCAACTTGTAACATAAGAAGTAAGAACCATATGTCTGGGATGTGGCATTGACCTGACGAATATTGACGATGTGAGAAAAACGGCTGTGATTGATGCCGAACTCAATCGTCTTACCATTGATATTGCTGGCCTGCAGGAGACTCGCCTCGCTGAGGAAGGGTCACTCAAGGAAAACAATTACACCTTTATTTTGGGAAGCTAGAGAGGAGCAAGTAAAAATAAAACATGGAGTAGGCTTTACAGTGAGGATTTCACTACTGGGAATGATTGAAATTCTAGCTGGCGGAAGTGACATAGTATTACCCCTGCGCTTTTCAACCACTTGTGGTTTGCAACCATTATCACTGCATATGCACCGACACTCACTTCCTCTGATTATATGAAGGATTCATTCTATGAGAAGTTATACTCTGTTGTGATCAAGGCAGTGCCTAAATCTGACTATATGTATATGCTCAGTGATATTTAATGCTCGTGTGGGCAAGGACTCGAGTCCATGGCCAGTGTGCCTGGGAAAATACAACATCGGTCACATGAATGACAATGGGCTAAGGCTGCTGGAGCATTGTACTAGAAATGACCTATGTATTACAAACTCCTTGTTTTTAAAACAAACTAGCGGCATAAGGTCACGTGGAAGCACCCAAGATCCGATCATTGGCACCAGCTGGACTTTATGATCACTCTGATACAATATTTGAATCATACATCATTAACTAGAAGTTACCACAGTGTTGATTGTGATACTGATCATTCTTTATTTGGTGCAAGGATTAGACTGATACCAAAGAGAATCTACACGACTAACTAAACACAAATCTATCCCCAGGATTAATATTATCAACACCCAATATCTTGATACGTGCTTTCAGTTCCAACAGCAAATTGAAGACGCTTTAACTGATACATAAAAATAAAACACAAATACAGCAAGTGAAAAGTGAGGTATACGTGAGTAAACTTCATAAAACAGCAGAAGGGTTTATGACACTGTGGATCATAAGAAAGACGATTGGTTTGCGGAAAACGGACAGACACTCCTGCCCTTGTTGATAAAAAGAAGATATCTCTCTTAAGAAACAAGGACCATAACTAAAGTTAAGTGCGCTATTAATTAACTCGCTTCTGGCAAGGCTCCAGGTAAGGATGGGATTATAATAGGGGTTATCAGGAGTGAGCAGAACACACTCACTATACAGATCTACCAGCTAATAGAGCGATGCTGGCGAAAAGGCTAAGTTCCACAGGATTTCAAAGATTCTAACATCATAACAAGAACAAGGGCGATCGGAGTGACTGCAATAACTATAGGGCGTATATCACTTCTGTGTATTATTGGGAAAATATTTTCCAGAATTGTTCTGCGCAGACTTCACGTCCTGGAGAATCAACTCTACCCCGAATTTCAGTCTACCGATCTACCATTGATATGATATTCTCATTCCGACAAATGCAAAAAGAAAAAAAAAATGCCGTGAACAGAACAAACCACTGTTTATTGCCTTCATCAATCACACAAATACATTTGATGTGGTTAGTCGTGAGGGTATGTTCAAGGCACTAAAGAAGATCGGCTGCCCGCCAAATCTTCTGTCCATTGTGGAATAGTTTCCACACAGGCACGAAGGGTATAATCAAATTTGATGGTGCAACTTTAGTAGAGTTTGAAATGAGTGGAGTTATGCAAGGTTGTGTACTAGCTCCCACTCACTTTGGAATATACTTTTGACTTCTACTGAATTATGCCTTTCGTGATCAGGATGGTGGTATATACATTTACTTACGCTCAGATCGCGGCCATTACAATGCTCAGAGAATGAAGAACAAGACCAAAATTTAATAGCGTACTGATCAGAGAGTTGTTGTTTGCAAATAATGCTGCAATTATGACGCACTCTCTGGAAGAATTCCAACGTCTAATTTCTACATTCTCCAATGCTTTTTCTGAATTTTTTTTAACAATTAACAAACAGAAGATACAGATTATGTCACAAGGTGCACATGGGGAGGGAGGGGGGGGGGGACCATCAATCTTTATTTACGACGCCGAAACTGGAGATAGTAGACCATTTTACATATCTAGGATCAGAGGTTATTAGCAAATTATCCCTAGATTAGGAAATCAACATCGGGATTGGTAAGGATTGGAAGGCATTGGTAAGGTAACAATTTTCATGTTCTTTGTACGTCAAGAATGATGATGACCATTCATTTCATCCAGTGGGGTTGAAAGTATGTAGCTGTGAGTTCTAAAATGGCTGATAATGCCTATTTTGGCTCGAAATGTTCTTTGACAATGTGAGCAAAGATACTTGACGTTCCAGGAGGGGGGTCTCCTGCAGTGAATTTCCTGTCCAGTCTTTTCTTTACAGCTCTTGCAGTCCTCTTTGCTTCACAAGTGTCTGCACCCTTGCGTAATGATGTACGCCACGAATTTCGGTTTTTGCCAGCTGTCTCGTCTCTCAAGTGTCATGATGAATTCCAAAAGCCTGGGAGCGTTTACCTAAACGCAGCTCGCCGTAAAAAAATCGTTTAATGAGCCTGTGAACAAAGATCTACACCTTTGCTTTATTGACTACACAAAGGCTTTCGATAAAGTGAGACATGTCAACATTATAAGGATGCTTGAAGATCTACAAATTGATTGAAAAGATCTTGGACTTGTAAAAAACATATATCGGAAACAACAAGCTGCCATAAGAGTTGATAATGAAGTAAGCCAATATCAGCCTATTAAGAGAGGTGTGAGACAGGGATGTGTAATGTCTCCAGATCTGTTTTCCCTGTACAGTGAAAGTATTTTCAGAAATATTGAAGATATGGAAGGAATCAACATTGGGGGACGATGCATCAATAACATAAGATATGTAGATGATACATTCCTGATTGCAGAAAATGAACAGGACCTGCAACATTTAGTAGATGCAGTTGTTGCACACAGTGAACAACTAGGGTTAGAATTGAATTGTAAGAAGACACAGATTATGGTCGTCACTCGGAAGAAGGAAATACCACAACGTAATATACAAGTAAATGGGAATATTCTTAAAGAAGTGAATCGGGACAGTTATCACGGAACAGTCATATCATCTGACGGGAGATGCCTTGAATAAATTAGAACCAGAATTGCCTTGCGAAGGTAGCCTTTTGCAAGAAGGAAAACATACTGACAAATAAAATGATGCCATTTGCAACGAGAAAAAGAGTGTTGAACTGCTACATAGAAAATGTACTTTTGTATGGATGCGAAGCGTGGAATTGAGCAGACAAGCTGAACAGCCTCTGATGGCTGTGGAAATATGGTTTCTGAGTACAAGCAAAGAAAACCATGGACAGACTGAAAAACCAATGACCAAGTCCTAAAGAAACAAATGAAAACTGTAAATTGATTACAGAAATTAGACGTAGATAGTCACACTATTTTGAACACGTTATGAGAAGAAATACTTCGGAGAACTTGGTGATTGAGGGGAAACGAACAAGGGGAAGGCAGAAAAGTAGCATGGCCACGTGGTATGGTTTAGACAAGAACGCAGAGCTGATTCACGATTTGGTGGTCGTGTGAGATGGCGAAACATCACCGCCCACGTTTATTGACATGGCACATGATGATGATAACAAATTGTATCTCTAATACTTACATTTCTTTCTATTTCATCCCTCGGCTATTATAACCAGTCATATCAATAAAACATACATTTGTGCCTACCTCATCCAGCCATCATAACAAGCCATATCTATAATACTTACATTTTTCACCACTTCATCCAACATTTGTTGTACCTGTTTGTCATTATTCTGCGTGTCCTTCTCTATCGTATGAACATGCTTTTCCAGATCAGTTATTTTATTCATCTGCGCTGCATGTTCTTTTTCACTATTTGTTAAGGACTGCAACGCAACATTAATCTGGTCAACTTTTGCTGACAGGACTGCGTTAATTTGAATATCTTTTGCTTTTAGGTATGTGTTAATTTTACCAACTTTTGCTGATACATCTTTGTTAACTTGATCAACTTTGCCTGTCAGGTCTGTGGTAATTTGGTTAACTTTTGCGGACAGGTCAGTATTAATTACACCCACTTTGTCTGATAATTCTGTGTTAATTTGACTAACTTTTGATAATAGGTTTTTATTAACTTGATCAACTTTGTCTGTCAGGTCTGTGTTAATTTGATCAACTTTTGCTGACAGGTCTGTGATAACTTGATCATCTTTGACTGACAAATGTGAATTAATACGATCAACTAGTACCTGCTTGTCTGAATACATTTCATTAACGTTTCCTGAGAGGCAAGATACGGTATTCTCTAGTGATTCCAATTTCTGAGAATAATCTTCCAGTAATGCTTTCCCCGTTTCCACATATTGATTGAAAGTTCCGACGTCCGACTTCAAACTCTCTGTGTCTTCTCTGAGGTTGTTAAGCTTCATATTTAGTTGTTGCTCTAATTCATCTTGTTTTGCCAACACACTTTGAAGCTGGTTGTAAACATCTTGATATCTTGACTGTTGATCACTTTCTAAGTTTGGATGTGTAAAAGTGTGGGTTCTTTTGACGTCGCCAGTCCCATCTTCTTTACCCTTTTCATGTGTTGTTGCAGGTTTACCAGCGGGATCCTTTTGTGCATGTTTCTGTTGCTGGGTAAACTCATTTCTCCCAATCAAATCTGATGTTTCACTTTCAAGTTCACCTGTGAAAGAAAGAAAACACTACAGAGCATCATTTCTAATCACTAGTAAGATTCACGTTATTTGTTTAGTCCATTCTGAACCAAGAATACTTCTATGCGTTGTTTTTAAATAATTAATTTAGATTTAGTTTTTCTGACCCCATGTACCAGATTGTTGTTAGTTTTACTGAATATCATAGAACAGGTGTCGGCACGCGGAACGATTTTTAACGACACACTAGTGACTTTGGAAGGACATAGTTTGGCACGCCGAGTGACTTTGCAATATAACTTCGGAACGGCACTACAAAAAAAAAAAACAAAAAAAAAAAAAACAACAACTGACATTCATAGAAATACCTCCAACAAATTTTTATGTCCAATAAGAACTAACTTATTCAGATTAAGATTGTTGATACTTTAAATCAGAGGGAGGAACCTTCTTTCTATCAAGGGCTATTTGGACTTTTATAACATCATTCATAGGCCATACATAATTATCAACTTAAAAAGTAGTCTGTTATATTTTGTCAAACTTTTATGCTTAACTCACCCATGTGATTGCGGGAACTACTTCTCTTAGTTGGTGCGCGTGATTGAAGCATGTTGCAAAGAAGTTCAATCCCATGTGATTACTTTTCACGCCCTTTAATTGTTCATTAAATGTTTCAATTAGTTTTGAACATTCACCTGCATATTCATGTGTCGTAAAAGGATTTTGTCTTTCTTGTGTGGAGGAATGAACCGTGTTATTACTTTCGAGTCGGTTTTCCATAGATTTAATTTAGCTTCAAATAATATAACTCTCGAAGCAAGGAGCTGAGAAGTTGGTCGGGGACCTGCAGCTTGACGTTGAGCTCTGAAAGGTACTTGGGTAATGCCCACTATGAACGCTAGATTACACAGCCACTTTCTATCACCGAGATCCCTGACAGTTATTGCATTCATCTCCATGTATTGTTTGACTTCATCTCGCAGCTTTCCTAAGGTATCTCATTTCTGTTTTTATGACGTTACTCTCATTTGTTGCAGAAATGTACATGTTTGAAATAGATAGCATCATATCAGTTGTTTCAGTACCTGATTTGCCTTATCACAACGTATGCCACACACACACACACACACTCGCTCGCGCGCACGCACGCACGTACGCACACGCACACACATACACACACACAGAGTATAATATTAAATCTAGATATTTAAATTCCCTGGTTTGTTTTATTTATGAGCTCTTCCGTGCGCTTGAACAAACAAAATAGTTAGTTGCATATCATTTACAGGACGTAGCAATCAACTCAGCATTTTTTGCTGTTCATGATTCCTGGGAAAGTTTACGTTCAGTAGCTTGCCATTGCTTTCTGAACTTCCGGTACCCATACAATTTCATTAAAACCAACGCAAGGCGGTCTGCTACCAAATCGCCCGCAGCTGTGTTTCTAAAGTGGTATGCTGGATTAAGAACTACGTCCGTAACACCTTCGCTATGGAACAAACATATACTCAAAAGGTAAAAAAGCTTTACTCAGGCAGTTGACAAAATCTTTACTAGATGTGCTTCCAATCAGCCCAGGTAACAACAGACTACTACAAGATGCAGAAGATTGGGAAAACCCACTCATAGTCCCACAGGTGTCCCAGGAATAACACCGAAAGACAGTTAGTCTAACAGCATCCTTACGTTGGAAATGTTGGACTATAATTTCAACATCACAACATGGAACTCTGCCTACATTGATGGATCCTCAGACGAAGCCACTCGGAATGGATGCGTTGGTATCTACATTCAATATCCAGCTAAAGGCAGTTCTCTATTAATGCCTGCAGGTTCCCTTGTCATAATGTATCGAGATTAGCTCACAGCTCTTCATGCGGCAGCCAGATTGATCAGTACCACTGCCAAGACACTCAGTCATTCTATCTGCATTGTTGACAATAGCTAAAATGTCACCAAAGGCACACAATGAAAGAGACACACGAAATACGGTGTCTTCTTTCGCTGTGTGTGTCTCTCTATTAACCCCACACCCCACCCCCTCCACACACACACACACACACACAACAATTGAAGCTGCTGGTCCAGTGGACTCTATCACAGTGTACAACACTGTGAAATAAGAAAGCTGGCAGACTTCCAAACATGACTTTAGAGAATAGCAAACGCTTGAGCACGGAATAAGAGGATTCTAAGTCAAGTGACTTCACGTGCCGTGGTTGCCATTGCATTGTGTCTGCTGGCGTTAAAAAATGTCAGTTCTGTAATTTCTCATTTTTCTTGTTCTTCTTCTTTCGTTCGCTTGAAACATGTCTACAACTGCAATGTCGTCTCTTGTATGAATCTAACAGTCTTTTTTAGTTCATTCAGCGGTCCATAGAGTTTATCTTCCACAGTTGTCTCTCTAGGCCAGAAGGTTCGCCTGGATATGTTGTAGTTTGGGCAGTCCTGGAGTATGTGCTCTGCTGTCTGCGACGCCAAACCACATGTGCACATGGCTGAGTCACCAATCTTGAATTTTGTATACAAGTGGTTGCGTAATCTATTGTGTCCTGTTCTGATCTTACTCTCTTGTATCCATTAAGTTTCCTACTACTAAAATGTGCTCAGGAGTCACTGTAGCTAAGTGGATGCACATTTGCATGCCGGCCATCGATCACGAGTTTAAATCCGCATCGAGGTAGAACTGTTTAAAAGTGTTAAACTGGCCTTCAACCCAGTGTAGCCTCGCCACCGTAGTGGCTAGACACTCGCCTACCTCCATCCCAAGGTAACCACCGTAGTGGCTAGACCAGTGGTTCTCAACCGGTGGGGAATTCCCCCTCCCCCACCCAGGGGGGATTTTTAGGGTTTCCAGGGGGGGGGGGGATTAAGATTATTTCAAGATCGCGTTAATACAAGAACCGATTACTTGATATTGTTTTTTCCTTCATACTGTACGGTTCTGTACGTCTCACCCTTCTAAAATTAATTGTGTAAAGTAAGTAGACCCACAAATCACGTTTTATGTGGACGACTAGACTTGTTTTAGTATGTGCTATTAAATTTAGCTTCCATTATTACGTATGCTGTGTAGGGGCGGGGCGGGATTATTAGGTAGGAAATACGAAAGGGAAGAATGATGTTCTGAAAATATGATGAACAAAAGGGGGGCCCACGGGCCAAATCTTTAGGTAGGAAATACGAAAGGGGGAAATGACGTTCTGAAAATATGGTGAAGGGGGGCACGGGCCACAAAAGGTTGAGAACCATTGGGCTAGACACTGGCCTGCCGACTCGATGGTCTTGGTTTACATCCGCAACAGGGCGTCGGTTGTCAGGTGGACTCAGCCTAAAACAGATGCCAAGAATATCTTGGGAAATAAAGGCGACAGGCGTGACACTGACCACTTCATCCACCGAGTGCAGATGGGTCTTTAAACATGTGGGTCTAGCACCATACACCTGATGCGCGTTCAATTAATCAATCATGTGCCATGCCGAAAAGAGCAGGCGGTCATGACTCACCATTTCACTCGATCACAAGAGTCGTGGATCAGCTCAGTGTTCCTGTTTCAACCATGCCATGTGCCAAGCCATCCAGGTATTTACTTCTCGGTCTTCCCCTTGGTCTGTTCTCTTCGATCCTGCCAGTTGTCACTAAGTTCTTCAACCCATTTTTTCTCATAACATGTCCAAAACATTTTGACTGTCTACGTCTAATTTCTCTAATGAGTTTACAATTTTCATTTGTCTCCTGTAGTACTTGGTCATTGATTTTTCTGTCTCTCCATTGTATTCTTTGCATTTTCCCCAGAAACCACATTTCTGCAGTCCTCAGATGTTTTTCAGTTTGACTGCACATTGTCCAAGTTTCACATCCATACAAAAGAACAGGCTCTATATATCCCCTCAACACTCTTTTTCTCGTTTCAATTGACATCTTTTTATTGGTCAGAATGTTTTTCATCTTGCTAAAGGCTACGTTCGCCATGGCGATTCTTGTTCTATTCTCTACAAGGCATCTCCCATCAGATGTTATGACTGTTCCTAGATAATTGTACCGATTCCCTTGTTGAAGAATATTCCCATTTACTTGTATATTACATTGCGGTATTTTGTTCTTCCTAGTGACGACCATAATCTGTGTCTTTGTGTGCACGTTAAGGCGTCTAAGAGGGCCCTATAATTAAAAAAAAAACATAAATAAACTTAGTATCAAGAAGTTCTAGGAAGTAAAGGCGGCCATCGTGCATTGATCCCATTAACCATGGAGTGTTGATGAATCTAAAAACTATGGACTTGCATTATATTTCAAATACACCTTGGATGGAATCTGTTTAGAGGAAGCAAACCTCACACAAATGCACGCCGAAGTTGGTCGTGACGCACGCTCATGGAAAGAGGAACTGAGAAGAAGTAGAAGATGTCGAAGAAATTCGTCTAAGATGTGGAAAAGGGTCCTTTACATTGTTTGCAGTGTGCTTTCTACCTCACTATCCGAGTATTGCATAGATATGGGATGTCTTGTGTTCTCTACTTCTTGTGTTGTTTTGTGTTGTCGTTTATTGATGATACTACTTATTTGTAAAGTGAATTTTAATGAACAATAATGAACGATACTTGTTCATTTCAACCGTATCTGAATGTTATATTTCTGTTCTTCGAATCTTTACAGAAAACTTACTTTTCATTTCGTCACACTTCAAACTAAGAAATAACATTGCCTTGCTTGTGATTTTGTGAATCTCAAGAAAAGTAGCGTGATTTCTTTCTTTTCTTGTTAGCCACTGCCTTCCTGCATCTATCACCTGAAAAATGGTAAGTACTTCATTTACAAACACACATTTCAGTTTCTGTATGCATAACACGTAGAGGTGCTACTGTAATCCTGTTGTATTGAGCAAAATCATAACACATTGTGACAGATGTTAGTAGGAAAGGTACTCTCGGACATAGTTAACAGAGAACGACCGTGCTACTATCATTACCAGTTGACATCGTCAATAAGGTGTCTTAGTAAAACCCCGTATGAAGTGCTTTATGTACACCATACAATACGTAATCCAGGCAGGGGCGACATGGGAATAAACGAAAAAGTGACATATCAATATAAACAGTATAATTGCAATGAAAAGATGGAATTGCACACCACTGCAAACAGTAGAACATGTACAAGTTCACAGTTGCGGTTAAGACAGATGTAGAAGAATAAGAATTTTATTTCCCGAAAGAATAATGAGATCGGCAAGGAACAATAGAGACAATACTAGTAAGATCTGCAAGTTAGCCATAGAAGAGACGTCAATACTGAATTTAAGAATAGACATCACTCCACGCGAGATATTCACATGGAGGTTCCGTTACCTGCGCCAGATGTTACCGAATAGTTCCCATATTCATTATTCTAGAAGCAATGTGATTAACAGTCCTTCTTGATTTTCCTCACGCTTTTATTACTTCTCCTAGATTTTCCTCACGCTTTTAGTACTCCTCCTGGATTTTCTTCACGCTTTAAGTGGTACTCCTGGATTTTCCTCACATGTGTAGAGCTCCTACTGGGTTTTCCCTAGGCTGTGAGTACAGTCCAGACCCTCTGCTCACACCCTCCTGAACAAGCCTTTCCATACAAGCTGTACTCCCTATCCGATACCAGAGAGTCTTCCTACATCTTATTTATCATAAATTAGCCCTCCACCCAGAGAGGCAACAGCAGCTAACCTATCAGCCTGAACATTACCCCGCACACCTGCATGCCCCGAGCAGAAAATCCAAGATATGCTCACAATCTCCGTCCTGTAGAGCGACGTCAATAGAAGAGGGTGACGACGTCATGGGACAGAGAGATGTCAGGAGGCGTTGTTCGCGACAGATGCTCTAGCTAGAAAGCATTTAGCAACAAGTACTAGCAGAAATCAAATCAATTCATTTCATACAAGCTTATTAACAAAGACAAATTGATACATTAATCAAACTATACAAAATACAATACTGAATTATGTTACATGAATTGATGGTAAGGGAGACACGATAAGCAACACACGCACACATGCACACACGCACGCACGTACGCACGTACACACACACACACACACACACACACACACACACACACTTGCAGTGGTCTTGCACAAGAAATTGGGAACGATCAAATAAATTTCTAAAGCCATCGGTGATGCATTCATTGGAAATATGAAAGTAACACATCAGTTAGTTAAGTAAATAGTTACACGGAATGATGAATCTATTCAATAATGTACGCACATTCAACCTGCATGAACCGTAGCAGTTCTAGCTAAAGGCACCTGTAACTGGGCGAAATCGGTGACCAAGAGGGATATAACCTGCTGGGTGAAAAAAGACCATCATCATCATCATGGGCCATGCTAATAAGCGTGGTTGGGGAGGAGGGGTCATGGTTCGCCTTTTCACACAATCACCAGTCTAAAATCAGATCCATGTTGTTGTCTCGATTACACCACGCGGTTTTCCTGTTTTTTCCCCTATGACGTGCTCAAAAAATCTTGACTGTATGCGTCTAATTTCTCGAATTAATGTACGGTTTCTATTTGTTGCTTTTAGAACTTGCGCATTGGTTTTTTTCTGTCCGTCGATGGTATTCTTTGTATGTGTCTTAGGAACCACATTTTCACCGTATTTAGATGTTTCTCGGAAAAGGAATACACCTAGTTATATTCACAAAGAATCTGTTACATGTCTTTGGAAGAAAACAATGGATTAAATTAAGTTTTCAAACAGTACCTGACGTTTAACACATAATAGGAACAGCGACACAAAGAAATAAGGAGAATACAAAGCTGCCAATATAACACAATTAAAGTCAGATATCGAAATTAACGAGGGAGATATGGACAAAGAAAGATGAATGCAAAAAGCGTTGACAGTTGGCCAGCAAATAGTAATATAAACAACATAAGTCTTATCAAAATATCAGATTACAGAGGCGATTAAAGGAGAGTCATAATTTCAAATATCCATCCATCCATCCATCATGTGCCATGCCGGTAAGCGTGGGCGGTCATGTTCTGCCATCTCACTCGATCACCAGAGTCGTGGATCAGCTCCGTGTTTCTGTCTCGACCATGCCACAAGGCCAAGCCATCCAGGTACTTGCTTCTAGGTCTTCCCCTTGGTCTGTTCCCCTCGATCTTACCAGTTGTCACCAAATTCTCCAATCCATTTCTTCTCATAACATGCCCAAAAAATTTTGACTGTCTACATCTAATTTATCTAATCAATTTACTATCTTCATTTGTTTCTTGAAGGACTTGTTCATTGGTCTTTCTGGCTGTCCATGGTATTCTTTTCAAATATACCAATATATAATAACAGATTTTACATGAGGCAACAGAGGCATAGAAAGATGCGTACGGAAAGCTTAAATCCATAATAATATAAACAGCATCAATTTTGTCAAAATATAAAATTGTAGAACATCGTGTGAGACGGTAAGTTTTTAGCACGTTTGGTACACGTAATCCAAACATTACATCATGAACAACCTTCAGCTGTTAGAATAACTGCTGAGACATGAATACTATTCGAGGTGAAAAAGGGGAGTAAGGCAGGGCTGCATTCTCTCCCCATACCTGTTCAACACTTATAAAGAAGATGTAATGAATAACCTCAAAAATGATCAAACACGCGACAATTTTTAATCGAGTTATAACTGACGGAAATCCAAGTCCAGAACTTAGATATGCAGATGGCACTGTACTCCTGACACATGGTTCTCAGGGATTAGAAGAATTGACCATGTCTATCAAAAGACAATGAAAATTAAAACCTCGTTTCCGAACTTTCAACAAATGTACATGGACAAAACTACACGCCAACCAAAAATCTCAACCAACAAGGAATACACTGACAATGTCGCACATTTTTAATATCTTAGCTCCTTAATAAACATCTCTATGACTGTTCAATAGACATCACACTTTGGCTAGCCACAATAATGTTGAGGTTTAACAGTATTAACAGCGTAAAGCAAAACACAACCAAAACAAAAGTACAATGTTTGGGAGTATGAGTCTTTGTGGTATCATCATACGGAAGCGAGTTTAGGACCATTTCGTAATCACTACAATTGAACTTAAATGTTACAGAAACATTCTTACAATACGTTGGACCCAGAAGCAGAAAAATACTGACATTCTACAAGATGTAAAATAGAGGAAAACTGGCTGATAAACAGCATCATGCCTCGACAACTGAAATATTTTAGCCAATTGTAACGCCACATCTGTTTAGAAATAACAGTGATGGAAGGCGTCGTTCGAAGAAGAAGAGACAGTGGTCGAACAGAACGAGAATGGAGACAGCACACCTTTGTTCTTAATATAGATCAGGCAGAAGTACCGGCAAAAGATAAAGCATTTTATTGGCGGGTTGTATAGAGAGCGACGTTCTGCAAATGGCCCACCGTATGTTGGTAAAGTTTCACATAAAAAGCTATATTACCTTGTCCACATACTGATCTACAGCATGGTAGATCTGACCCCGCTGTTCTTCAATTATGTCTAAATTCGTGGAAATAATCTTCTGATTCATATGAACAGTTGCTGCAGCCATCTAGGATTAGAGATCAATTATAAGTACTCGGTTATTGATGCAATGTATATGGAATCATCCGATAGACTACATCAACCACCATTTCAACATCTTCCTCCCCCTCGTTCTCTTCCCCTTTCTCTTCTCTTTCTCTTCTTCTTAACCCCCTCCTCTTTCTCCTTAGCCACCTCCTGCTGTTTTCATCATCTTCTTCTCTTCTTCTTCTTCTTCTTCCTCCTCTTCTTCTTCTTCTTCTTCTTCTTCTTCTTCTTCTTCTTCTTCTTCTTCTTCTTCTTCTTCTTCTTCTTCTTCTTCGTCTTCTTCTTCTTCTTCTTCTTCTTCTTCTTCTTCTTCTTCTTCTTCTCCTCCATATCCTTTGTGCTCCTCCTTCTTTTTCAGGCGCCTGTTCTACTTCTGTCTGTCATCTACTATTTTAGTTAAGTAGATGTTGTTTACGTTAGTATTTGTCGCCTAGCTATTTAAGCTGTCAACAAATATGATTCTCTGTCTTGCTTCTGCTATCTAGCAATATCCCGCAAGACGCTAACTTCTTCATCATATTTCTTATGTTAAGATGTCGCACAACTTTGGCATCTTTTTTTCTTGGTGACATTATGGGTGATCTATACCTACAGTAGCAGAAACTACCGTTCACTACTTCACATATTCTAGGGCACGTCATAATGAGCGGGCTTCCGCCCGGTATACATACTATTCTGTTTAAACATAGCGGGAAACAGAGTGATGGTAATGCATGCCAGCCACTCACTATGATGACATCTGTATCGACTGATTGACCTATTTCATGATTGCAGTGATAAATATTACATGTCGGTTATCAGGCTTTTCATTGTTTGGCCAGTGTTTCCTGGGTGGAAAATGTGTAGCATGCAGTTGTGTCATTTGCTAGGAAATGTTTGCAAAGAAAATGAGACTAGCCAGGCAAGTAACTTCCCCCCCCCCCCGCCCCCTGCAATGTGTGGTTTTGTGGACTAGAATATGTGACGTCCTAGTACTTAATTCACCATTAGTAGTATCTGCTGTGGGACTATATTTATCACTGATTTAACACGTGAAGGAAAAGTGACAACATTATCCTTGCAAGGTTATAGATTACATGTTGGTAAATAACACATTGATCTACATTAACACTCGTTTCTGTGCGAGGTTAAAGGTTACCAAACAGAAAACGACTCCGTTCTCATGTCGTCGTGACATATTGTGCTAGGTGTGTGTGTATATATATACATAAACTGTCAACTGTCATTTACTGCCAATATAGTACTTTGCGGTGTATGGCACAGGGGTCTTTAAGCCTGTGGAATTAAGGCCGCTTGGCTCGTGCAGTCGCCGCGAACTGTGCAGGTTAGGATTTTCTTTTTGCCCCCGACAGAAAAAAAATCCCACACCTTACCGAGGAATCGAACCCGGGTCTCCCGTAGGAGAATCCGGCGTTCTAGCCACTCGGCCAGCCGCTCCTCATATATATATATATATATATATATATATATATATATATATATATATATATATATATATATATATATATATATATATATATATATATATATGCCGGTCTGTCTGGTCGAGGGGTTACACGACTTTCTCCGTATTCCCGTTTATCCACGCAGGGTAACGCAGCGCACGAGAATTGGAAGCGGTTCTACCCGTGCTGGTGACATGCGGGATAACTGAGCCGGCCGCTCAGAAAGCAATGGCAAACTACTGAGTGTAATCTTTCCAAGAAATCAACAATCAGCTGAAAGATGCTGATGTTCACAGCGATGTTCTGTAAAAGGATATGCGAATATATATATATATATATATATATATATATATATATATATATATATATATATATATATATATATATATATATATATATATATATATATATACCTTTTCCCCATTCATTCAGTCAGTAGCATGTCCTTTGTAGAACCTCGCTCCTATAACAACCTTCCGGTAAACCTCTCGATCATTAGCAAGATGTCCCGCGTCTGATACACCCATCTGGAGATCATCCGCCACATGCTGCACCTATCTTCTCTTTGGCCTTCCTCTTCCTCTCTTCCCAGGCATATCAATCAATCAATCATGTGCCATGCCGGAAAGCGTGGGCGGTCATGACTCTCCATTTCACTCGATCACCAGTGTCGTGGATCAGCTCAGTGTTCCTGTCTCGTCCATGCCATGTGGCCAAGCCATCCAGGTATTTTCCTCTCGGTCTTTCTCTTGGTCCTCCATTATTGTTCTCTCCAAACTTTCGTAACGTTTCAAGTGACCAAAATATTTCAATTTTCTTTGTTTTAACGTTTTTTAATAGCCAACCTTCTTCAATATTCAGCTCTTGAAGTATTGATGCATTTGTTCTTTTCTTTACCCAAGATATTCTTAGAACTCGTCTATAACACTTATATTCAAAGGAATTTATGCGCTGCTCAGCTTGTTTAGTAAGTGTCCAGGTCTCACAGGCGTATGTTGCAATGGGAAAGATGCATGCTCTTAAAAATCTAATTTTTGTAGTTCTGTCTGTCCCATTCCATAATTTATTCAGTTGTTTTAGTGTTTGAAGAGCAATTGATAATCGTCGCTTAATTTCTTTCATTGTGTCACCGTTAGTGGTAGTCAATGACCCAAGATATTCAAAATTTTCCACCACCTCCAATTTGTCCTAATTAACATATATTTCTTTCTCCATAGTGGTTTTATCTGTATGCATTATCTTTGTTTTTGCAATGTTAAAATACAAGGTGTGATTTTCACTATTCAATTGGGTTGAGGCTATAAGGTTTTCTATACCAGTCTGTGTTGTGGATAGCAATACTGTATTATCAGCATACCGAATCTCTGGTATGTCAAGACCACCGATATTTAGGGCATCAAATAGCTCCCTATTTATATAATCTCTTATATTTCTCATTATATTTTCGGCGTACAGGTTAAACAAATAGGGGGACAGCACACATCCGTGACGGACTCCTTGCTTGATGTCAGACCAATCTGATGTCTCGCCATCTATTCTAACCACTGCTTGTTGGTCTAGATCAGTGGTTCCCAAGCTTTTCAAGTAGTTGGCCATATCTACTATTTTCGGTAGTTACGCGGGCCACAACGTTATAATATTATGTATAAATGTCGTACAATATCATTCTTACCTTTCTTAACTTTCGTCAACAACATTCAGTTCTAAAACTTTAAAGGCACTCAGTGTCGGCACTACACTAACGTCATGTTTTGTTTTTTTGTTTTTTTTGGGTTTTGTTTAAAATCATAAGTTCATTTAACAATACATTTTAAATCAGTTTCGAAAATCACTATTAATGAATTAATTTACAGATGTAGCTGTTTTTCATAACCAGTTACTTAAGTTCAGATGCCATTTTATTAATGTCTGGACACAAATCTGTCGTGCCCAAAGTAATAAGCGCAGCTTGGTTATTGTCGGTGAGTCTGAAACATTGCTTGTTTTTTATAATAATCATTGCGGAAAATGACTGCTCGCATCTGTAAGCCGAGCCAAAACGACAAATGTATCTCTGGGCGAATGAACGCAAGTGTTCAAATTGTTCGACAGGAAATAGTCGTCAGAATGAAATCATATGATAAGATGAAGGTGAAGCAGGCAGCTCCAGAAATTTACACCTCAGTGCAGAGTTGCATTTCAAATCACTTACTCCGTGCTGAAGGTTTTGCTGTAATTGACAGAGTTTGGCATCAGTAAATACGAACGGATTTATGAAGAGGGCAACATTATCCTCCTCTCTTGTAAACTCTTGAAATCTCGACTGAAAGATATCCAGAAGACTTTCAACATTTACTTTTTACTGTAACAAGTCACAATTTCTTTTCCACAACAAGCGTCTTCAGAATTGGAATCGCCTCTAAAGTCCCTTCAGTCAGCTGTCCGATAAACAGACGTAATCTCATTTTAAATGATGAAATGTCATCGCACTAATTTGTGAATAGTTTTTTTTTTCCTGGATCCTCTCAGTTAAAGTGTTATATTAAATAAAGTGGCCTCGCGTGCCATTTTCTGTAATCTGGCGGGCCACAAGTGGCCCGCGGGCCGTGGTTTGGGAACCTCTGGTCTAGATAGAGCATTCTTATGAGTTGTATTACATGTAGTGGAAAGCCCATATTCCTCATGATTTCCCAAAGATTCTGATGTTGTACACAGTCAAATGCCTTTGAATAATCCACAAAACATGAGAATAGGTTTACATTAAATTCTCCGCACTTCTCTATTATTAAACGCACATTGAGAATGCGATCTCTTGTTCCTCTTCCTTGTCTAAATCCAGCTTGAACCACGTTAATTTCTTCTTCCATTTTCTTACGAAGTCTTCTCGTTATGATTTTTAGTAGAATTTTACTTGCATGACTGATCAGGGCAACAGTTCTATAGTTGGTGCATAATTTCAGGTTGACCTTTTTTTGGTATTGGAATGAAAATAGTTCTCTTCCAATCTTTTGGCCATATACCATATTTCCATATCTTTTTACATAATGGTTGTTTTTTAATATCTTTTACATGACATCGCTGTCAACATCAGCATCTTTCAGCTGTATGTTGATTTCTTGGCAAGATTACGCTCGGTAGTTTGCCATTGCTTTCGTGCGGCCGGCTCCTTACCCCGTAAGTAACCGATGCGATTCGAACCACTGCTGATTCTCACTGTCATCACGTTACCTACGAGAGTATGCGAGATTACGGAGTGAAGTCGCTAACCTCTAAGGCACGAAGCCGGCTTTTAAATAATATGTGATACATTGGTATGCTTTCTTCTCCTCCCGCTTTAATTAGCCCAGCTGGTATCTCATCACATCCAGGTGATTTACCATTCTTCAGGTTCTTTATTGCCCAAGCAATTCCATCTAATGAGGGTTCAGGTTCTGTCTCTGCTGTCATTGGCTCATGTTTCTCATTCATACCCTCACTGTCACTGATATCATACATTCCACTGCAATACTCCTGCCATCTTTCTAGGATTTGTCTAGATTCTGTTAAGGTATTTCCCATCTTGTCACAGATAACATTCAATTGAGGTTGAACATTTCTTGTCAATAACTTCATTTTTTTGAACATTTCGTAATCTCTTCCAGTCTTTTGATATTGCTCTATTCTGGTACAGCAATCTTGTATATATTGATTTTTGTCCTTTCTTGTGTTCTTTCTTATTTCTCGAGTTAAAGATTTATATCCTTCATCCTGCTGTTATGGGATTCACCTCCTTTATGTTTCAGTTCCCTTCCTTGTTTTATTAATTCTAACGTGTGTGATATAATCCATGGCTTAAGTTGCTTTTTCATGGTCGGAATTAAATCTTTGGCTACAGTTATCAAGGTATCCCTAGCTTGTACTGCCAGTTAATCAGGTATCATTTCCTCTTGTACAGACATCAAGACCCCAAACCGATTCCTAACTTCTACGGTATATGCATCTGGTATTTTTGTGAAATCAAAACGAAGTGGCCTTGGTCCTCGGGTAGGCTTTTTGAGTTTTAATTTCAGATCTGCTTCTAATAACTGATGATCCATATCACAGTCTGCAGTTCGTAGGTGTCACACGTCGTTCTTGCTGATAATATCACGAAGTTCTTACGCTGATATGTTCATGATATTGTCGTGTGATGGTCGTTGTCTAGGTAACGATACTCATGGTGTGTCAATGGAGATATCTAACTGTCTTGCAAAATAACTCACCCCCGCAGTGCATATTCACCAGTCATTAAACAAGATTCAGTTGGCGCACATAATCCTTTATTACAGAAATAACACAGACTCACGGAACATATGTATATATCCAGAAACAATGTAATCCATAGACTATAATATCCTCCTCACAATTAAACCAGCACACATCAATGCCTTCTCAAGCCTGCTTCATATCAAATCCACAAGACATTTAGTCCAACTACTATCCACGGCTGGATCTCCTACAATACAACCCACACATTGGGTCGGAGCCACTGCTCTACTATGCAACCCACTCTGGGTTTAGGCCCTCACTCCCTATAGAACCCACTCTGGTTCAGGCCTGTCTTCACAACTCGGAGAACAACACAACACCGTTGTCCGTGGACTACCGACTCCTTCGGTATCTCAAACTCAACTCCCCCAAGTCCCTTGACTTCACACAACAAAATACACTATCTCTCTCCCCATCCCCCCTAGGGGTTTTTCCTCTACCCTCACTATTTTATTTCTCAGGACTGGCTGTTTTTTCATAGCCAGGTCAGTCACTTTACTGTCTCCCACTCTCACCCATTCCTTTCTCATGCCCGGTCACTCAACTCACTGTCAATGACCCAGGCTTATGTCAGTAGGGTTTTTGCAGATGTTATGCTTGATCTCCATCTTCTTTGTATTAAAATATAATCTATCTAATTTTTGTTAATACTGTCCGGGGACTTCCATGTGAAGAGTCTTCTTGGGTGTTGTTTAAAAAGTGTGTTGGCTATCATTAACACATTTGCTGTGCAAATTCAATTAATTTGTCACCTGCATAATTTCTGTTTCCCAATCCAAATTTTCCTAAAATGTGTCTCTCATTTTCAGCTATTCATGTACCTACGTTTGCATTAACATCTCCCAGTATTATTGCTATATCATTATGACCAATCTTATTTAACGTGTCTTGCAGTAAAAATCTTCAATTTCGTCCTCCTCTGCTGTTGAAGTAGGTGAATATATATGTACGAGTGTTGTGTTTTTTGTACGGCCTTTAAGTCTACTAGTGAGGATTCTATCACTAACTGGGTTATATCCCAGTAAAGCTTTTGCAGTTGTTTTATCTAAACAAAATGCCACTCCACTCTGTCCTCCGACGTCTCTACCAGAATAAATGAAAAGTCTTCCATTTTCGGTTGTAAAATGTCCCTTGCCTTTCCAGCGATGTTCACTAATTCCTAAAATTTGAATATTTAACCTCTCAATCGCATCACACACTACTTTAAGCTTCCCCTCATATAGACTTCTCACATTTCACGTTCCCATTCTCACTCTTTTTCTTAGTCTGACACAGTCAGGATTAACTCCGTCATCACGATTACTAGTACTGGCCCCTGTGTCACACTCTTCTCCAGTGTTATCTGATCTGCCTTGCCTGGGGGTCTCGCCACCAGATCTCTTTCTTATTATGTTGTCTGTCATAGTTGTTATGGTTTCTTGGTAAGTTTTGCAGAAGGTAGTTTGCCATTACTTTCCTACTGGGCAGTGACTGTACTAGTCGGGGGCCATAGCCATTGTCTTTACTGATGAGATCATCTGCCTATCGCCGCAGAATGCAAGACCATAACCAACAACAATTTGTCGGCTGCTTTCACACTCCATCCACCACCTATATATATATATATATAGTTAACCAAACAGCACTCAGTGACTGATGTGGTCTCTATCACCTAGGCCGTCGTAGCCCCAAGAACAGCGTAGAAGTGTAGATCAGCCCTTGCATTGTACTTGAGTGAGATAATTACCCCGCCACATGGACGTGTAGAACATCCCTTACATTGTACTTTAGTGAGATAATTACCACACCACACGGAGGTGTAGAACAGCCCTTACATTGTACTTTAGTGAGATAATTACCCCGCCACATGGACGTGTAGAACATCCCTTAAATTGTACTTTAGTGAGATAATTACCACACTAGATGGAAGCGTAGAATATCCCTTACATTGTACCTGAGTGAGATAATTACCACACCACACGGAAGTATAGAACAGCGTTCGAAACACAGTTGATTGCATTTTGGCAGCAGACCAATATTACGTTGGTTTTATATGAAATAGTATGGGTGCCGGTCGTTCTGAAAGCAATGGGAGACTACTGAACGTAGTCTTGCCCAGTAATCACGAACAACCACAAAATAATGGTGTTGCTTGCTACGTCCTGCAAAGGATATGCAAGTAACATTTTGTTTATGCCGATCTCTCTCTCTCTCTCTCTCTCTCTCTCTCTCTCTCTCTCTCTCTCTCTCTCTCTCTCTCTCTCTCTCTTGTCTATCCATATATTTGTCAATCCATTTATCCATTCGTCCATCCATTCATGCATCCATCCATCTACATAACCATGTGTCCATCTGTGTATCCACTTTCTCACGTACCCCCACCCAGCCTCTAATCTATCCACCTATGTATTCACTTTCCTATCCACCTACATACCTACTCACTTGCCTACCTGTCCGCCAATTTATCTATTAATGCATCCATGCGTGGTGAGTAAGAGCACCCGTCTGACCACCCAAACCAACCCATCAAAGCATACATCCATCCATATGTTACTTCCAAGACAAATAATATGGTAGGGTTGTACTGTTAGGCTTTCACATATAATTCAAGCATTGTGAGTAAGTTCGACCACTTCCCTTTATCGCCGCCTGTTCATTCAAGAAAAATTCCAAGACATCTCTCCAGATTATACGGTACACGTCTTATTTAAGCTGGGAGCGATCCGAGGAGAGTGCCACTCGTGGGAAATGACAGTCCAGCGACTTCTGGGGACATAGCCCGAACCGCGGTCCACCTAATAACTACACCACCGCGTGATTGTGAGACTGACACCTGTGATACTACAGCTTGCTTCGCCTGTCACTACAACAACCAGGATGCTAAACGCAATTGATAAAATGAAGTCTAGATTGTACTACCACAAGTTAACAGACGTATAGTTAATTGATGTAACTGACATGACTTACAAGTGTATAATGCATGAAACAAGTATAGTAAATATATACACTTACCATGGATCCTGATTGTGTTAGCTACAAATGTTTAGAAATATATTTTCTGAATATCTTTCGATATGGAAAGAGATGTTGACAGTCGGTACAAGTAACAACCATGCAAACCAACCTAACTACTATGTTCGATTTTAATGTGTTCTTAGAAATGATATTGGTCCGCGTAAGTGTGAGAGTGGTGTGCATAGCTTTACAACGGTTTACAAACGGTTAAACTACTGAGCGTAATCTTGCCAAGTTGACAACGATATCCTGTAAAGGATATGCAAACATACATTCTGATAACGGCGTCTACGGTTACAACGGTTACAAATGGGGGATGAGTGGTCTCGAGGTATGGTGTCCGCCTCGAGTGCTGGAGGTCCCGGGTTCAGGCCCCGGTGAGGACCAGGATTTATGTAAAAAATCCACCGGGTCTTCCAGTAATTTCCCCTGGTCTCTGGGTAGTGAGATCGGACGCCCATGTGTAGTGTTGCGCACGTAAAAGATTCCTTGGCAGTTGGAAATCGAAAAAGAGTAGCCTAACGGCCTGGGCAAGATTTCAAGTTAAAAATCTACCCAAAGCATTTCAGGATCCTCGCCGATGCAACGAAGTTAGTCCATTGAGCTGAGTTTCTCCAAACTCAGGTTTAATTTAGGAGGAAAACGGAGCACTTATGGGTTAAACCGTGTGCCGTGATGCTGATCCAACGACTAAAATCTAAAAATCTTTACAACGGTTTACTTTGGGCGTTGGGTTAAAGTGGCATGTTTAAACCACACTGAAGGTACATTACCAAGCCAGGTCTGGCCGGTAATCCTGTGCTAAATTATGACTTGGTTACATCCTGATGCCGGCTTCCTGGCCTTGAGGTTAGCAACTTTTCTCCGTAATCTCGTATACTCTCGTAAGTAACGTGACGACGATGAGAATCAGCAGTGGTTCATATCGCGTTGGTAGCTTACGGGGTATGTGAGCCGGCTGTACAGAAAGCAATGGCAAACAACTGAGCGTAATCTTGCCAAGACATCAACAATCAGCTGAAAGATGCTGATGTTGACAGCGATGTCCTGTAAAGGATATGCAAACATACATCCTGATAACGGCGTCTATGGCTTTATGTGAGGCTGACAGATTGTGTAACTGAGAAACCGGGACATTTACCGGAAGCGTATGAAGAATCAGAAGTCAGCGTGGCTGCGAGGTTTAACTTACTTCCTTGTGCTGACGTTGGGGTAATGGGTTCATCCCACATATCGGTCGCTCGGTCGCTTGGATTCTTAAACGAGGACATTTCGTCCAGAAAATATTGCATACTACTGGACGATACAATTCCTAGAAAATAACCCGGGTGTGATTGAAACGTTCTTCAAAAAACATACAACATTTATCCTCCGGTGATAGTGAAACACAGTTTGACAATTCCCCGGCTGTGGGATGTGGATTTTATATATGAGAATTATTTGCTTGTTTTATGTCTCGGGGATCCCTTGGGGATTTAGGTTTGATTCTCTTTTCACTTCTAGAATGCAAGGTGATCATGGAATTCTACCAAAAACACAAGAAGGAAAATACTTCACTTCTTTTTGTAACTGTGTCTGTGCGTACTTCTCCATTCCCACCAAACCACCCTATAAATTGAATATAGTGTTAGAGGACATTGACTGTCTACAACATATATAGCGACCACTGTTGAACAAATATCAACACGTAATTGACGTAAACATCAACATTTTTGGACAAACAGTTCAGGCATTAAATCAAGATCTGCAGTAACATATAGATAAATGTAATGACCACACTGAATTTCCAGTGTCAATATCAAAATAGCAATATATCAATATCAAAAACACATTAACCCCATTGTCCCAATTAAAACAATGTTATTACAAACAATACAACAACCACTAATTGGTTCTACTATCTTTGACCCACTTTACATAGATAAAGCAAAAATGGTCTAAGTTCAGAAAAACCAAACATGTAAAACAATTGTTTCTCACACCATGTTCAATTCTCATATTACAACAAAAAAAAAATTAATGAGATGGTGTCAGAATATTCAACCAAAACAACCACTATTTGGTTATACCCTCATTGAAACAAGCTACTGACATTATAAAACCATGGCATAGAATAACCACATAGAAAGCATAGTTGGAACTAATAATTAAACTAATTATTTAATTATAGTCTTTTTCCTTAGGTGTTGCTGCTGGTTATTCTTCTCCAGTGCGAAGCAGATAATGTCCATATTTATCCGGGGACACAAATAAATATCCTCACAGTCATGTTCTACTTACAGTATTACCCCTGAAGTTGGCTGGTGAATATTTACAATCCATATTCTTCGGAAATAACTTCACATATCCCCTCCATGGGGCTGAATTCAAGAATCTTCTGTTGCAAGTGACTCGGTGCCAGTGTGAAATTGAGGCCTTAGGTTGGTCATACCTTCAGGAGATACATCTTGAGTTTTATCACAAGGGTCTTCCCTATATCACCATATCCCATGAAAAGGAAGGCGGCCTTTCAGCTTCTCGGATTCTAATATCCGAATCACAATTTTGTACACATGGATTTTCACCCACCTAGTCACTAGTCTATAGCCCATTCCACACTTGATGATGGCATTTAGGCTGACATGGGACTAGCATAGAGTTCTGATTCAGTCTTTCCCTTTCCAGTGTAGGACATTCAATGCTGTGAGTAATTCTTTCCTTTCGTCTGGAACTATGTCCAGGATTGGTCTGCTACGGGCATGAAACTGAAGAATATTAATTCCAACACAAAAACTGGGAGTTGCAAAACAATCAGATATTACGTGTTGTTGCATGCGTAGAGGTATTTACTCCGCTAGCTTCATTCACATGGTCTTGTTGATGGTGTCCTGGTCTGAGACCTGGAGTTGATCTTGCTTTTTTCAGGGTGTTGCAGATTTTACACCTTGAGATAATCTGGTTTCTCAGTTGTTGCTTTTTTTCAGTTCATATTAAGTTGGTATTCAGTTGGTACCTTGGTTGTACTTGCTTATGTTGTTTCAGTGTCTCTTCCCATTTGGTGTTCTAGTGTCTTGAACCTTATGTTGACTTTTTCTGCTGTGTGACTTTTTCTTTCGTAGAAGGATACTTGTGAGTATCCTTTGAACTTGGGAGTCCAACAGACAGATGCAGGGTTCTTACTGCTGTTAGTTTTATTAAACTTGTAGGAATGTCCCATAGTCTCACTGATTTCGCTGACTGATGATGCTTCAGGCGGTACTTCTCAGAAGTAAAGCAGACGATACACTGTTGTCGGTTACTCTGTAGATCTTTATCTTAGGAGATTTTTAGATACTGAAGTCCGTCCTGGATATTCCTGCTGAAATAGGACTTCATCAATAACGTTGTCAGTCGTCTTCAAAATTGTCTTTTGCTTGCTATGGCAGCTAATGAGTGCAGCAGTAAACATTGATGTATTGGTCCAGACTATATGTTGACATTTAGTCCTCACTCACTTTCATCACGCTTTTGACCCAGGATCCTGATTGGTAATACATCAAAATCCACCACCTGCTACTTGTCTAGAACCGGAAATGACTAAAGAATACAACCCCAGCATTAATCTACTGTTTTAGGTTAACATGTTTACAACACAATTACAAACAAAAAAGGCGAAGGTGATCGGAGAGTATTTCCAATGTATCCCTTGTCCCTCGTCGCTTGGTGTTGAGCTATTCTAGCTCTTATTGTCAGTAAGGTATCTTCTCACTCACTATTCTATTCTATGTTGTTACTGGGACTTTTGTGATGAGTTATCCATCCTTTCCATCCAGCTTGATATTATATCTGTCTTAACCTGACAAGGATTTCTAAGCCATAGGCCTTTTGTCTCATAATTCCTAGTCTTCTTTCATTAAGTGTAATCAGTGTTAGGCCACAGGCCATCAAACATATCATTCACATTATCTTCTTGTGGTGCTGACATACACAAGGTTTCTTAACCCATCATCATCACCATCATGTCTCACACTGGGGTAACATTAACATGAATATTCCCAACAGCAAAAGTAACACTCATGATAGAATATATATGTATAAATCTCATAACAGAGAAAACCAAACATGTACATTTCTCATATATGAATACTAATAATAATCATATTAATAATAATAATCATATTAATAATGCAGGAGCCAATGTTTTTGGATTTCCTTATTCGTCAATCCATAAAACTAGAATAGATATTCTTTTCCCCCACTGCTTAGAGCAGCAAGAGGTTAGTGAACGCCGTGATATAATTTACCAATTGCTGCTATTGTAAGAAATGTTCTTATTTATCCGAAATAACTTATGCAGCATGGCCAGTCTTCTGAATGTTGCTGGCAATTTCTAACCATAAATCTTCGCTTATGCCCCTACCATAGTGAGGTGATGCGGATTGAAGGCAAATCCTATCAGAACATTCAATTATATCATGTGTTTTCTTTCTTAATTCTTGAGATTATACTCATCAAACATGGAATTTCCATAGCAATATTTTATTAAATGATTACATGTCCATAACACCTATTGTGTGGTTACTAATATGTAAATAAGAAATTGTACCAAAATTGTACGATAGCTCAGGTTACAGATTAGCAGTTATCAAAACTATTTCTCCAACATGAACGTATGTTCATGAGATGTGTTATCAGGATTATGCTTCCATATGGAGAGAAAGTTTGTGAAATGTCCTTAAGAGTGAATCTACACTACATAGGATATTTACAGATTTATAGGCATTAATAGTGATATGGTTCACTATGCATAGAAGTTATTTAAACATAGGAATTTGAAACTGTATAGAATAGGAAGATGACAGCGTGGTACAGTATGGCTGCTTTAGTAGAAAACAATCAGGCTCTCATTTACAAGAATCATTGATTTTTCATCTTATCAATTCTTATATTAACACAATGGTATATGTACCTTATCAATATATATATATATATATATATATATATATATATATATATATATATATATATATATATATATATATATATATATATATATATATATATATATTTCAGTCAGGTCTTAGTCAGATATGACTGAACTACCGTATGACAGTAGACGGTATGGCAGTAGACAGTAGACCTGCTTTCTGTCAGCGCCGAATGTTGGGCGGCGCTTACCACACCCGACACCCCACATTGTGCCAACGGCTTCGGGCAGAAGAGCGCAATTGGGAGGGTACAAGATTTATCCTGGTGCGAGGAAATGCAACCCAAAGACAAAATAAGTCATGGCAGGGCAGACCAGGCCCTAAGCCTTGGTTGGCAGCTGGTCTAGGATCGAAGCTCCGACAGGCGGACAGTTAGAGCATTGCTTTGCTGATCCGGCAGCTTCTGCAGCTTGTCTTGTTCCAGATGTATAGGTGTTAACTTTCCTCTGGAGTGAACTAAGCAGGCCGAGAGAGGGATCATGCTGCATGGGCAACACATGGTTTCTTTAATTTAGCCCAGGCTTTGTGCTATGGTGAGGCAATAACTCCATCCCTGGTCTTAACCGGTCTCGGAATCAAAGCGAGAGGCAACTGTTACGGGTTAAACTGATAAGAAACAGCAGATGGATAGATGGGTCGAGCACTATTTAGAGTTTTACTCAAGTGAGACCAAGCTAGCGGATGATGCCCTCAATGCCATAGAGGCCCTGCCAACTCTTGACCACCTGGACACACTTCCCACTATAGCAGAAGTTAAGTGTGCTATAAATGAGCTTGCATCTGGCAAGGCTCCAGGTAAGGATGGGATTCCAATAGAGGTTATCAGGAGTGGGCAAGACACACTCGCTCTACAGATCAACCAGCTAATAGAGCTATGCTGGCGAGAAGGACAAGTCCCACAGGATTTCAAAGATTCAAACATCATAACCCTGTACAAGAACAAGGGCGATCGGAGCGACTGTAACAACTATAGGGGTATCTCACTTCTGTGTATTGTTGGGAAAGTATTTGCCAGAATTGTCCTGGGCAGACTTCAAGTCCTAGGAGATCAAGTCTACCCTGAATCACAGTGCGGCTTCCGTCAGAACCGGTCTACTATTGATATGATATTCTCATTGCGACAGATGCAAGAAAACTGCCGTGAACAAAATCAGCCACTGTTTATTGCCTTCCTCGACCTCACAAAGGCATTCGATTTAGTCAGTCGTGAGGGTCTGTTCAAAACACTAAAGAAGATTGGCTGTCCACCAACTCTTCTGTCCATTGTGGAATCGTTCCACACGGGCATGAAGGGTATAATCAAGTTTGATGGCTCAACTTCAGAAGAGTTTGAAATCAAGAGTGGAGTTAAGCAAGGTTGTGTACCGCTGATTTTTGCAGTGTATATTAACGATATTCCTTTATACCTCAATACTTCGTGTGACCTATTTGCGGACGACTGCACTATGTACACAAGTCAAGAGGGCCTTTGTGACTTAGAGAGCTCTTTACAAAACGAACTTGACAACCTTAGTAGATGGAGCAATGAAAATCGCATGTTAATTAACATCAACAAAACCAAATTCATGCTAATAACGACCAGACAAAAACTACAGACCCTAGCCATAACTGAGACACCGCTCGAGCTCTACGTGGACACGTTACCTATAATTAATGTAAATGAACATAAAACATTAGGTCTTTTAATTGACAGACATTTAAACTGGAGCCCTCATGTTCACGTCCTTACTAAGAGAATAGCACAAAAAGTTTACCAACTTGCTAAAATTCAGCATTTATTGGATGAAAGCACACGAAAAATATTCTATGCATCCTATATCCAATCACCTCTCGATTATTGTTCCACAGTCTGAGATGGTTGCCCTAAATCTAATATGAAACGATTGTGTTCGCTTCAAAACCGCGCTATACTGGGGAGAAATGGACCAGCAATTTTGTAGTTTTCAATTTTTGCTTATCACCGGAACAGATTTTATCGAAACATAACAAAATCATGACTAAAATGTTGTACATTCATTTATTTTAAAAGGGGAAAACATTTAGCAATCTATTTCTATATGTTTCTTTACAAAATGCATTTCAAAAATGTATATGAACATGGGGAGAAATTGACCACCATTGAGGTGAAATGGACCAGCACGTGGGGAGCAATGGACCATAGTGGGGAGAAATGGACCTTTTTTAAAAAGAAGCAGCAACAACTCATCCATATTGCTATAAGAAATAAATAATCATTAAAAGGATATTTGCAGATTTTTTAAATTATTTTAAGCGACAGTAAAAAAAGTTTAATATGATATATTAATCTATCGTTTTATCGAACATTTATGCCTGCAAGACTTTCTTTGAAGACATAGCCATCTTTGGTCCTAGAAGTGGTTCCAGTGATTGTAGATCTAGTAAGCTGTGCTTTAATACATGTAATTGAGACACTGGCGACATCTTCTACCTTAGGCTTAACAAATTTACCAGCAACCTTCTCACTCTTGCGCAAGAACTCTACCTCAACATCACCATCATCATCAATGTCTCCCCTTACAATTCCTACATAGTAAACACAAGTCTTCTTTGTTCCATATTCACATAGCACACACTGGCCTTCAAAAACCTCACGCACACCAGTCAAGCTAACCGTACACTCCTCATTTTCACCAAATGAAACATCAGAATCTGTGTCATCACAAAACGAAATGTCAGTTTCTGGATCTGAATCAACATCAAGTTCTTTCAGCAGCTGTCTCTTTGCCTTTTTGGGTGGAACTTTTGCTGCCTTTTCTTTCATCACCGCTCTTTCCCTAATTCGATCCATTTCTGGCGTAGAAGTAGCCAGCATAGTTTTTCCTCTTTTCCTCATATTATTTGAATCTTTTCGCGGACCAGCTTTTGGTAGTCCTCTGAAAACATGAGGCGAAGTAAAGGAAGAAGTAGCTTTATGTTGAAGACTCCCTGATATTTCCTGCAAGTCATCTACAAGGTTCTCAACATTACACTCTTTCTGATTTTCATGAAATTCTTGTGCAGTTTGATCTGTGCTGGTACCACAATGTGGAGATGCTGATCCTGTCTGTTCATTGCTTTCTAAAGTGGCATTTTCACTGTCCTTGCTGATGGGCCTGTTCGTTATTTCTGAAGGCATAAAATTATCTTCTGTAAAAACATCTTCGTTAAAGGCCAAATACCTGACACTGCAAAGCCTGATTGAATGTTAATGGGAGTTGCCGCTTTAAGAAAAGCGTGGCCTCCTAGATTTGCAATTTGATAGATTGTCAGTGGTGTCCCAACATTTTTCATCATCCATGAATCACATGCATTTTTGTAGACCGACCTCATGGGTCCAAAAACTGAACATTCCAAGGGCTGAGTTTTAGATGAGGTGTGTGGTGGCAACGTGATCACATGAATGTTGTTTTTCTTGCACAGTTCAAGTGATTCAAATGAAATGTGGGAATCGTGATTGTCCAAGATCAAAATCAAAGGGAAGTCTTTGGAAGGTCTTGAATGCTTAATGAAGTGATTTATAACTTTGACGAAATTATCACGGGTCATCCAACCTGATTCATTCACAAGGCCAAGGGAACCTTCAGGTGCTCCAGCAAGCATAAAATTCTTAAAAATGTTTCTGGGAAACACAAAAACTGGAGGGATAATGTGACCCGCAGCTGACACAATGCAACAGATTGTGACCAGTTCTCCTCTTTCTCTGGATGTCACCTGGCCTATTTGCTTCACTCCTCGTGGGGCAATTACTTTTGGCACTTTCTGTACAGTGGTCAGACCTGACTCATCCAAATTGTAGATTTGAGCTCCACTCACATTTAGTTTTGTAATGGTTTCCTTCACAATGTTGAAGAAGGTGCAAATATTATGTTTGTTGAAAGCTGTAGCTCTAGCCAGAGATGTTGCCTCAGGTTGCCTTATGGTCAGCTCGGGATTCCGTCGCAAAAATCCACAAAGCCAGTCATTCCCTGCCATCATTTGCTCATCCCAGGTTAAAGGATGTGCAATGTTATTGACTTTCGCCATCTCGTACGCCAAAATACGAACGTTTTTAGTTGTGAGTCCATGGAACATTCTTGCACAATCTTTCAAGTAACTAGCAAAATCAGCTTCTTGCTTAGCTGTGAAAACAAGGTTATGCCTATAATTTGGTACGAGTCTAGTAGGCAGACCATTTCCTTCTCTGTCGTTTGTAAGATTGTTATTGAGGGTAGAGCGAGCAATGCCGTACTCCCTTGCAGCTTTCCTCACTTTCATTCCATTTTTCACAGCATTAACATCTTCTCTCATATGTTCCTCCGTAACGAGACCCTTGTTGGTGTTTCTGATGTACAATCTTGGCATCTGAAACAAAAGAGTGACAGAATTATATAACATTTAGAATGGTAGGCCTATCATTTGCAAAGAAATACTGATCATAGCACGAATGGCGTGCATCTTTAATAAATCACTGAAATCAAATTTGTTAACAGTTTTATTGGTGTAGATTTAGACCCCAGCATTAAAAAGAATCAATAATGCTGATATTCGAATGCAATCTTCAACACTTGTAATAACAACAGACTGTCTTGTCAATTTCTTCTATGGGGAGAAATGAACCATGGGGAGAAATGAACCGGTCCATTTCTCCCCCATCAATGTATTAAACTATTCAGCCATAAAGTATCTTAAATCTAATATTATATGCTATATTTTTTATATGAACTCTTAAATAACAAGTAAATAAAGATATTAACGTAATTACCTTGTCCTGATTCCTGACTATGCGTCTGCTTTACGATGGTGTCTGGAACTGGAAAAAGAAACTTTAGTGCAGAAAATTTTTCAAACTTTGCGTGGGAACGACCTGTGCGGGAAGTCGATGGCAAATGAAAAATTCGGACTATGTTTGATGTGGAAAACAAACTTATTATGGTTTCACTTTCATTGCATCACAGCCAGGGGCCAGAGAGGGGGTGGTCCATTTCTCCCCTATGTCCATTTCTCCCCAGTCTCCCCTACGTCTAGTTTCTAGAATAAAGCACGTTAAAAGTAATAAATTATACAGCCATCTAAGGCTTCTACCACTTCAAAAGCGTTTCCTTTTTAACAAAGCCAATATTAGTGAATAAAATTATATCTGAAAATACCCCAGAGTATCTTCTACCGTTAATTCAATCTAATGCACTGAACAGTAAACGCATTTATTACAGCTTCCTAAGCCTAGATTGGACTTATACAAAACTTATACTGGAATAGCCTTCCACCAGAACTGAAAACACCGATGAGTCCCTACATATTCAACCGAAAACTCTTTCAATACATACTTCATACCGACTATATGCCTCCATAAGTCACCTGCTAGTATGTGTGTATCTGTGTGTGCCTCTGTGTGTATGTCTGTACGTGTGTTAAGGTGTGCGTTCATGTGTTTATATGCGTTTATATGCATGTGCGTGTGTATATGTGTGTATGAATGAGTGTGTGTGCTCGTGTATGTATTGTATATCTTTGTGTGTGTGAGTGTGCATGCATGCAGTGTATGCGAGGGAGTGTATATTCGGGTGTTATGTGAGTACGTGTGCGTAAGTATATGGATGTGTGTAGGTGTGTGTATGTGCGTGGGTATATGTGTGTATTTGCGTGTGTATGTTGTGTGTGGGTGTGTGTATGTACATGTGTGTGAGAGAAGAGAGAGAGAGAGAGAGAGAGAGAGAGAGAGAGAGTTGAGCGCACGCATGTCATCTAATATGCTGTTCCATATGGTTTGTGTATTCTCATTTTCATATTATCATTTTGATGCACTTGATTTTAACATGCATACAATTAATTCATGTAAATTACTGTAAAGTAAGTGAGAGAGTTAGTTAGTGTGTGTGTGTGAGAGAGAGAGAGAGAGAGAGAGAGAGAGAGAGAGAGAGAGAGAGAGAGAGAGAGAGAGAACGAGAATGAGTGTGAGAGTGTGTGTATGTAAAGAGAGAGAGAGAGAGACAGAGAGAGAGAGAGAGAGAACGAGAATGAGTGTGAGAGTGTGTGTATGTAAAGAGAGAGAGAGAGAGAGAGAGAGAGAGAGAGAGAGCGAGAGAGAGAGAGAGAGAGAGAGAGTTGAGACCACGCATGTCATGTAACATGCTATTCCATATTTTTTATGTATTCTCATCTTTCATATTACGAGGTATCGTTTTGAATGCCACTTGATTGTCCTGTAACATGCCATTCCATACTTTTTCTTTTTTTGTGTGGTTTATTCTCATCTTATATGTATGCCACTTGATTTTATCATGTATAATATATCATTACTGTGATGTGAGTGAGTGAGTTAGTGAGTGGGAGAGAGAGAGAGAGAGAGAGAGAGAGAGAGAGCAAGAGAGAGAGAGAGAGAGAGAGAGCAAGAGAGAGAGAGGGAGAGAGAGACAAAAGAGAGAGTTGAATTGCATCACTAATTTTTACGCTACATAATGTATATGTACAATTTTTTCTCCATTTCTTGCAATTGCGAGAATTCTCACGACAATCGTCAGTGTCTCAATTGTGTGTAAAGTGTGGGAGTTTGTTCTTATTAGTTTCAGTGATCATGTGAGGCATCATGTATGTGTCTAGATGTGAGGACGTGTGTATGGGTGTGTATGTGAGGGATATGTGTGGGGGTGTGGGGAATGTATGTGTGGAGGGGTTGTGTGTGTGGGATGTGTATGGGTTAATGGGTGATGTGTGGATGTGTGAAGGGATGTGTAGTCGGTGGTGGATGTATGTGTGTGAGGGATATGTGTGTGTGGGGGGGGGGGGTATTTGAGAGGATAGTTGGAAGTATGTGTGTGTTGGTGGGTTGGGAGGGGGTGTGATTAGGGAGCGTGGGTGTGGATGGGTGAATGGGTGTGTAGGAGATTGTGGGGGTTGGGGGACGGGTGTGTAATAGGTGTGGGGGATGATCGTGGGGGGTGTCTGTGAATGGGATATGTCTGTGTGGGTGGGAGTGTGTGAGTGTGGATGGGGTAAATGTGAGTGGGTGGAGGATGTATGTGTGGGTGGTGAGGATGTTTGTAGGTGGAGGATGTGTGAGTGGGTGGGGAGATGTGTGGGCGGGGATGTGTATGGGGAATGTATGTGGGGGATGTGTGTGTGGGGGGAATTTGTTTATGGGTGGAGTTTTGTGTGGGAGGGGAGATGTGTGAGAGATGGGGGAGGTGTGGGATGTGCAGGTGATTGAAGGATGTATACGAAGATGGGGGATGTGTGTTTAGCTGGGTGGTTGGGGTGTGTGTGGGTGGGAGGGTATATGAGAGATGCATGTGTTGATGGGCGCGTGGGTGATGTGTGGGTGTGAGTGGTTGATGGATGAGTACGTGAGTGTGTGGATGTGTGTGAGAGATGAGTGTATGGGTTGTGGGGAGGTGTGTAGTTGTGAGAAGATGTGTGTGAGCGGCGGATGTGTGTGGGTGGGTTATATGTGGGTGGCGGGGTGTGTGTGTGGTTGGGAGGTGTGTGTTTTTGGGTTATGGGTGGGGGATTTGTGTGGGCAGGTGGGGAGATGTGTTTATGGGTGGGGATGTGTGTATAGGTTGAGATGTGTAGTTGAGAGGTTGCGAATATTGAGTGGGTGAGTGGGTGTAGGTTGGCTGATGTGTGTGTGGGTGGGTGGGGAAAATTGTGAGAGTGCGGGATATGTGTGTGGATAGGTGCGGGATGAGTGGGTTGACGGGGGAATGTGTGTGTGGTTTCTTCTTCTTCTTCTTCTTCTTCTTCTTCTTCTTCTTCTTCTTCTTCTTCTTCTTCTTCTTCTTCTTCTTCTTCTTCTCCTCCTCCTCCCCCTCCTCCTCCTTCTTCTTCTTCTTCTTCTTCTTCTTCTTCTTCTTCTTCTTCTTCTTCTTCTTCTTCTTCTTCTTCTTCTTCTTCTTCTTCTTCTTCTTCTTCTCCTCCTCCTCCTCCTCCTCCTCCTTCTTCTTCTTCTTCTTCTTCTTCTTCTTCTTCTTCTTCTTCTTCTTCTTCTTCTTCTTCTTCTTCTTCTTCTTCTTCTTCTTCTTCTTCTTCTTCTTCTTCTTCTTCTTCTTCTTCTTCTTCTTCTTCTTCTTCATCTTGGGGAAATGTGTGTGTGTGTGTGTGTGTGGGGGGGGGGGGGTATAAAACAGGCACTGATCATCTGCAAATAGAAGTTCCTTTATTTCCCGTGGATCAGATGCTTCACCTGGAGTAAAGAGTTCTAAATTTTCTGAATCTGTTCAGTCGAGACTTGCTTCTTTGGAAATTATGTCCATCTCATCTCAGTTATCAGTTATCAGTTATCAGTTGCACTCCGGACATGTCCATAGGTGCTCAGATCCTCCCCCAGCATATGCATCAGCGTCCGGTGGCTAATCGTGCCAGTTCTGTGTTGGTTGACGAGGCGCTTTGTTTTCCCGATGTACCTTTCGCGTCTGACTGTGCCGATTCTTACTCCCAAGTCTTTCATCCTGGACTGCGATGTGGAATCACTGACGTCAAAGTCCTCTGTTCTCGCCATATCTTTGAGGACGTTAATAACATCGGCACGATCCATGGGCTGGCCATCTACAGGGGGTGCAGAGCCAGCCAGTTTATCAGCTCGATCATTTCCCTCGACTCCCGCATGTCCCGGGACGAAGATGAAAGTGACTTTACGGACAACAGACTTCCGCAGCGACTCAGTCCACTGTCTACGTACAGATCCAGCTTCGACCTTCTGAATCATGCTCATTGAATCACTTAGTACACACACGTTGGTATAATGCTGTGATTCCAGCCATATGAAAGCCTGTGTAACTGCCATCACCTCCATCGTCATGCTGCTCGTGGTCATAGAGTGGGTACCACTGGATTCTTGAATGGTTCAGCCCGCTGAACGGGCTGTAAATGCCCACTCATCTCATCTCATCTCAACATGTTCCTCTTGTACCTTGCGGTGTCGAGGTGAAGTATAAACTTCGTGAGAGTGCCCGATTATGGGCTTCATATATCGATATTCCCATGGACTCTGCTATTCCCTCCGTCAAACGTTTACGTGGTCGGCCTCTTCCTCTGATTCCATCTGGTCTGTACATCATTGCTTGTTGTGGTATGCTGTTGACTGGTAACCTACTTGCATGACCAAACCATTTGACTTGCTGCTTTCTGATAAAATCTAGTGCTGCTTTAACCCCCACTTTAGTCCTGATTTCTTCATTTCTGATCTTATCTCTTCTTGATACGTTGAGTATTCTTCTCAGGAACCTCATTTCTGTTGTTGTGATTTTTCTTTTCTCTTTTTCTGTCATTGTCCAGGTTTGGCATAGGTAGCATAGAGTTGGCAGGAAGATTGTGTTGTAAAGTGCTTTCTTAGTAGTTATTGATACATGTTTGTTCTTTAGTATTGGTGACATTTGTCCAATGAGTTGATTTGCCTTATTGCACCTATTTTCGATCTCGTCTTCTGATCTGCCATTTGATGATATTATACTTCCTAGGTACTTGAAACTCTTTACTTGTTTCAAGGGATGCTCGTTTAGGTGAATTGTTGTTGTTTGTTCTTCTTTAGTTATAGTCATTACCTCTGTTTTGCTTGTGCTAATTTTCATGTTATGTTCCCTACACATTTAGTTTAGACTATGTCCATGTAGATATTAAACAGCAGGGGCGAGAGCACACATTCCTGCTTCTCCCCTGTATTGACTGTGAACATATCTGACATACCTTCTTGTGTTCTTACTGCACTTCGGCTCGAGTGGTACATGGCTATGATGTTTTCTAGCAGTTGCCCTTGTATCCCATAGTCTTCATGGATAGTCCATAATTTGTATCTGTCTACTCTATCGAAAGCCTTTTCCTGATCTACAAACACAATATTCTGCTGGTCACTATATTCGATAGTTTTTTTCACATATTTGTCTAAATGTAAATAATGCATCAGTGCAACTTTTACCTTTCCGAAAACCGAATTGTACTTTGCTTAACTGTTGTTCAACTATGGGTCTAGCTCCAGCATTCCCCGGAGAGTAAATGCACATAAGATCTGTTGAAAGAGAATTGTTTATACTGGGTACCCACTGGCACCATCTCTATCAGTTTTGAATGGAACGTAGGACGAAATGAGAATCAGTCACAATTTCTGAAGTTGCCAGAGTACCACACACACACACACACATACACGAATTTGAACAGGAGAATTCGTACAATGCAGAAATGTCGTTATCAAACCATCCATCCATCATGTGCCATGCCGGTAAGCGTGGGCGGTCATGTTTTGCCATCTCACTCGATCACCAGAGTCGATCAGCTCAGTGTTTCTTTCTTGACCATGCCACGAGGCCAAGCCATCCAGGTATTTGCTTCTAGGTCTTCCTCTTGGTCTGTTCCCTTCGATCTTACCAGTTGTCACAAAGATCTCCAATTCATTTCTTCTCATAACATGCCCAAAAATTCTTGACTGTCTACGTCTAATGTCTCTAATCAGTTTACGATCTTCATTTGTTTTTTGAAGGATTTGTTCATTGGTCATTCTGGCTGTCCATGATGTTCTTTGCATTTTCCTCATAAATAACATTTCTACAGCCATCAGATGTTTTCAGCTTGACCGCTCATTGTCGAAGTTTCACATCCAAATAAAAGTATAGGTTCTATGTAGCACCTCAAAACACTTTTTCTCGTTTCAATTGACATCTTTTTATTGGTCAGTATGTTTTTCATCTTGCTAAAGGCTACTTTTGCCATGGCGATTCTTGTTCTAATCTCTTCAAGTCATCTCCCATCAGATGTTATTACTGTTCCGAGATAATTGTACCTATTCACTTGTTGAAGAATATTCCCATTTACTTGTATATTACATTGTGGTATTTCGTTCTTCCTAGTGACGACTGTCATAGTAATCCTTTATTACTTTAGTGTCGTCCCTGGAGTGAGGGGAATTAACACCCACAATTTTATTAACCTAATATTATTGTCCTAGAGAAACAACCAGAATCCGTTGACAAAACTCCTTCAGTCTGTAGACACCTCTTTCTTACTCTCACTCACCCCTGGATCATGCCCCCTCTCATTCTTCCCCAACACAACATACTCAACAACTCTAGCTTTAACAAATAAATACAACAACATAATTTATTAAAGCAAAGAGTATGTGTGTGAGAAATGTGTGTGTGTAATGTGTAGAATGTGTGTCGAATATTCTAAGGTGTATGTAGAATCAGACCAGTGAATCTGGAACAAAGTTAGTTACATCACTGTGCTGAGCACACAACAGTACCAAGTATTCCGGACAGAAAACTTCACCAAGAAGATGTTTCTCCGGCCACGTGACGACTTTCTCCGATCACTCTCGAACAATCAGGACGCTGGTCATCAATGATAGACACTGTTCGATATTGGTCTTCACTCTAGCAAACACTGTGAATTTACACTGTTCAATAATGTTTGTTGATTAGAGAATCTTACCAATAACTTAAATGTCACATGGGAAAATATAACTGTTCATAAGTCACTGGTTATACAATTTTTGGCATATAAAAAAACAACATATTAATGTTCCAGGTAGTTATATATATATATATATATATATATATATATATATATATATATATATATATATATATATATATATATATATATATTGGTATATGTGGTATATGGTATCAGCCAATTAAGAGAGGTGTTAGGCAGGGATGTGTGATGTCTCCAGATCTTTTTTCCCTATAAAGTGAAAATATTTTCAGAAATGTAGAGGATATAAATGGAATCAGCTTTGGAGGACGAAACATCAATAACATTAGATATGCAGATGATACAGTATTAATTACAGACAATGCGCAGGACCTGCAACAATTAGTAGATGCGGTTGTTGTACACAGTGAGCAACTGGGGTTAGAATTAAATTGTAAAAAGTCTCAGGTTAATGTTGTTACTAGGAAGGAAGAAGTGCCACAATGTAATATACAAGTAAATGGAAATATTCTTCAACAAGTGAATCGGTACAATTATCTTGGAACAGTAATAACATCTGATGGGAGATGCCTTGAAGAGATTAGAACAATTATCGCCATGGCGTTGGTAGCCTTTAGCAAGATGAAAAACATTCTGACCAATAAAAAGATGTCAATTGAAACGAGAAAAAGAGTGTTGAGGGGATACATAGAGCATGTTCTTTTATATGGATGTGAAACTTGGACAGTGAGCAGTCAAGCTGAAAAGCAACTGATGGCTGCAGAAATGTGGTTTCTGAGGAAAATGCAAAGAATACAATGGACAGACAGAAAAACCAATGACCAAGTACTACAGGAGACAAATTAACATCGTAAACTGATTAGAGAAATTAGACGTAGAAAGTCAAAATGTTTTGGACATGTTATGAGAAGAAATGGATTGGAGAACTTAGTGACAACTGGCAAGATCGAAGGGAACAGACCAAGAGGAAGACCGAGAGGAAAATACCTGGATGGCTTGGCCATATGGCATGGACGAGACAGGAACACTGAGCTGATCCACGACACTGGTGATCGAGTGAAATGGCGAGTCATGACCGCCCACGCTTTCCGGCATGGTACATGATTGATTGATTGATATGTGTTACGTATAGTGTTCTGAATCTACGGTGATGTAGCATATCACTCAAGGAAAAATCACACATATTTTCATCAAGTCCTGCTCAGCAGAAGTCAGGTTTCTGCAGACCAACTAGGCCATGAGCCCAGTGTACAAGCCTCTCAGTAACCTCTGTCTTCCATCCTTGAGCCATCATTTTTCTTCAACTTTGATACTAACTTCTTGGTAGTATATCGTATCACCATCAACAAGTAGACCTGTAAGTTGAACCTGTAGAATAGAGAATCCCCTGGTGAGAGCAACTCAATTCTGACCTTAATTAGGTGAATGTAGGCCGATAGCAGCACTCAGATCTATAAATGAGAACCGAACTATGTTATATGGCCAAATAGCTCATCACATTGGTCTGAGACATGGAAACACAAGGAAAGATTAAAGGAAACGGGTAGAAACCCAGCAGATGCCCTACTGGGAGATCCTACCATTTCACATTCCCTTCATCCCTCAAAACCATCCTCAATCTCTCTAATTATTATCCCACTACATTGTCCTTAACTCCCTGAGTTAATTAAATGATATATTACACAAGCTAGTTAAAGCTACACAATAGGTTACTAGTGCCGACGCTCCTATAATACTTTCTAGCACCGCACTTATAGAACATTCTATCACCGCACAGTACTGTACTCTATTCCTAATCATACTCTAAGTTAGATATGATTAATAGACTACCATATGCCTCTTCCGGTTGATGGTTGAGACTATGCAATCACAGAATGGATCTATGTCCGCCGATAAATATCAACACTTTGACACTACAGTCTCTTTCAATTAACACAACTCGGAATACTGCACCGATCTTTAACACTTCAGAATTTTTGGTCGACTCACTCCAACTTGTTTACCGCAACTGGTTTTAAATCGGGGCTTGAGTGACGTCACCAAAAGGCCTAGACGCTGATCAGTCCAGAGTCTGGCTATCTCCCTGTTTTAGACTGACTGGAATCAATCCGCCGTCTATTTTACTTTCATCGGGGAAATTTTTGTCTCGTACAACAAAAGTCCTGTCTGTCTGTGAGCTAGGGGATTTTTCCCCACATCACAGAATCCATCCGACGTCTGTCCAGACCTTCCGTCTACAACTTCAAAGGCTGTCTACCGCCTTGCAGACGGATGGCGCCATTGTACGTTTCTCGAACAACCCACATCATACAGAAATGCCGAGCGTGTGCAGACAGTTTACGCGACGTATTTTGTTCCTCAGTCCCCTGCTAAAGGAAGGATTGCCTGTTTTTGTAGACGAATGTCGGGTCTTGTTTGTCATCGATCGAAACTATCAAGTTTTTCCGCGACAACGACCATAATCTGTGTCTTTATACAATTTAATTCTAACCCTCGTTGTTCACTGTGTGTAACAACCGCATCTACTAAATGTTGCAGATCCTGTTCATTGTCTGCAATCAAGACTGTATCATCTGCATATCTAATGTTATTGATGTATCGTCCCCCAATGTTGATTCCTTCATATCTTCAATATTTCTGAAAATACTTTAACTGTACAGGGAAAACAGATCTGGAGACATTACACATCCCTGTCTCACACCTCTCTTAATAGGCTGATATTGGCCTACTTCATTATCAACTCTTATGGTAGCTTGTTGTTTCCAATATATGTTTTTTACAAGTCTAAAGTTTTTTCCATCAATTTGCATATCTTCAAGCATCCTTATCATGTCGTCATGTCTCACTTTATTGAAAGCTTTTGTGTAGTCAATAAAGCAAAGGTGTAGATCTTTGTTTACTTCTATAGATCGTACGATTACGGTTCTCAATAAATACACAGCATTAACTGTACCCTTTCCTTCTACAAACCCACATTGTTCTTCTCCTATTTCAGGTTGTATTTTCCACCTAATTCTTTGCATGATAATTCTTAGCAAAACCTTCGTGATGTGACTCATTATACAAATTATTCGATGTTGATCACATTCCAAGGCTCCTGATTTCTTTGGGATTGCAATAAATACAGAATTACATACTTCATGAGGTATATTTCCAGTATGATATATTGTATTAAGCAGACTGGTAACTTTATCCATTCCATATTCTTCTAAAGCATTAATCATTTCTGTTGTGACGCTGTCTGAACGGGGGGTCTTGCCAGATTTTATATGGTTAAGTGCATTCTGAACCTCCATCTTCAAAATTGCTGGTCCTTCATTATTATTTTGAACATCGTAGTGTTCGTCTCTGTTGTCGTCATAAAGGTTTTTCACGTAATCTGACCATACATGTAAGATCTGATCTTTTTCTATTATGACTCTTCCATCTTTTGTCTTTAGGCAGCCTGCTGATGTACGTGTTCTTTGATTAGTAAGCTCCTGGATTCTTTTGTGCATTAGTTTCGCATTTTTTACTGTTGTGTTGTTTCTCAATTTCTCCGCAATTTTTCTCAAGCCATGTTTCTTTTGCCTCCCTACAAAAGGTTCTGACTTTTCTGTGAATTTCTTCATATTTGGCAGGATTATTTGTTCTGTCTTCTTGTTTCCATTAGTTGTAAAATTTCTTCAGTCATCCATGTCTTACGGCCCACTTTCTTTAATTTTGGAATAGTTTTTTTCTGCTGCACAACTGATTGAATTCTTTAGCATTTCCCATTGATCATCTACATCTTGAAATAGGATCTCTAGATCAGACAATAATTCAAATTTGTTCTTTACTTCTATGTTAAAATTATCTTGTATTTCTTTGTCAGTTTTCAATTTGCACAAGTCATATTTAGGGTTTCCTGCTATATACTTGACTTTCTTTAAATTTACCCTCAATGTGCCTGTAATTAATCTGTGATCACTGTAACAGTCTGCATTTGGAACTGTTTTTACGACTGTTAACGCATTTCGAAACCTTCTGTTAATCAGGATGTAATCTATCTGGTTTTTAATCCTGCTGTCTGGACTCCTCCATGTCTATAATCTTCTAGGATGCTGTTTAAACCAGGTGTTTCCTACAACCATTTCTTGTTCTTTTGCCCATTCTACAAGTTTGTATCCTCTTTCATTTCTCTCTCCCAAACCATGGTTGCCTACACTGCATCCATCGCCTTGCTTTCCTATTTTTGCGTTGAAATCACTCATTATGATATTTATTTCTGATTTTTTGCAGTTCTTCAAAGCAGACTCCATGTCGTTATAAAATTCCTCTATACGTTCTTCACTGCGTTCACTTGTTGGGGCATATACTTGAATGATATTTATTTTAAAAGGTCTTCCGTTTAATTTTACTAACAGAACTCTGTCTGACGCAGCTCGATATCCTTTGACAGAATTTGATGTTTGCTTATCTAATATAATGGCTACACCTCTTTGCGCTTTTTCTCCCCCAGAGTAAATAAAAAAGAGAGTTATCAAAGACTATTAATATAATCATTACTATCATTTCACAGAGAAGTTGAAACAGACATAAAATGATAGGGATGACAAGAAAACAATTAGGCATAATTTATGGACAAAACTGAACACTGCAAATTATAAGCAAAACATTCTTTGACCGCCTTCTGAAATAAAATATCAAAATGATGGTTCTACCTGGTACCAAGATGATGTTTACCACCTATTTTACTACTGGCTGGTCTGGTACGTCATGATTTGGTGACCGGATCTCCAATTTAGACCCCCCCTCCCCCACAAAAAAGCAAACCTTAGGCGCTAAATGGGGATTCGTTATATTACATAAATTTATGCGCTATATGGTAGAGTCATTAAATGACATAAACTTAGGCTCTATATCAGTGGTTCTCAAGCGGTGGGGAATTCCCCCCAGGGGGGAATTTTAGGGTTTCCGGGGGGGGGGGAATGAAGACCATTTCAAGATCGCGTTAATACAAGAACCGATTACATGATATTGTTTTTCCCTTCATACTGTACAGTTAAGTACGTCTCATCCGTCTAAAATTCATTTTATAAAGTCAGTAGACCCACAAATCATGTTTTATGTGGATGTCTAGACTTGTTTTAGTATGTTCTATTAAATTTACCTTACATTTTTACGTATACTGTATAGGGGTGGGGGATTTTTAGATAGGAAATATGAAAGGGGGGGGGGGTGGGGAATGATGTTCTGAAAATACGGTGAAAAAGGGGGGGGGGCACGGGCCAAATCTTTGATAGGAAGGTGGGGGGGGGGATGACGTTCTGAAAATATGGTGAAGGGGGGCACGGGCCAAAAAAGGTTGAAAACCACTGCTCTATATGGTCGAATTATTATAATATTTATATTATTAGTGTAGGCATTGAACAGCACCGAGGATAATGGTGATCCCTGTGGTAGGCCAGGATATATTGTTGTTGGTTCTGAAGTACAACTGCCACATCTAAAACATGCTTACCGTTAAAAGAGGGCTGCAGCAATCAAACTCAGGAGGAAAGGACTTATCTTAAGTTCAAGAAGCTAAAGAATTTAAAAACTCAATGGTATTCTGTTGTAAGCGTCCTTAAGATCAATCGCTGCAGCAAAAGTTTTAATGCCTGAGTGGAAACCTTCATAAACATCATGGGCTGTGAGATTAAATTTTTAGACGATGAGATACCTAATGGGATCCCTATTGGGAGGGGCTATCATCCTCATATACCGTCGTTAGAACCTTTTACTGGCTCGTTATCCCCCACGTGAAGTTCCCTAATATAAAGCAAGTTCCCTTCACGAAAATATAATGATAATAAAGTTAATAATTGTAGGTTCCTATGGAAGGCGTGGGGATCAAGGAACTTTACTACTGACCCCAGTGAAGGAAGTACCCTATGCACTCTAGATAAAGTTGGGTCAGTATGTAGATCTCCCCCTCACAAATAATCCCAACAGTCTCTCAGTAGATCATGTATGCCAAGACTTCTAGGGATTGACAGGACATACATAAACGTTACTGGACATCCAATGTATGCACACAACAAAGCTAGCACATAACATGGTGTACTGTGTATACATAACCACCAGATTTGTCACGTAACAAGGTATACGTTACATATGTGACAAACATTAGGTCACCGAACAAGATGTAAACCAAGAATTACCTAAGTTGTTAAAAAATATTTATTAAAGTTAATACAACAACAAGAAACAATGCATGAAACATAGCAGGTAGTATTCCCAATCACTCCAACCATCCCACAACATGATCAATTACAATCAGTGACAAATTTAACAAATTCATGATGGCACACACATAAATAGATAGAATAACATCTTCTACTATGAGTAGCTGTGGGGGAAAATATTTGTCACTTTGTACCGATCATGATGATGATTAGTTTCTGAAAGTGTTTTCAGGTTGAGGAATAGTTTGATGGAAGGAACTCCAATAAGGTAGTTTTCCAGTGTTACTGCTTCTGTCGAGAATTTACAAGTACACATAGGATGTGGAGGCATAGGCTGTTAGGTATCAATTTCTTCTGGAGGTCAAGAGTAGCCAGGAAGTTCCCCAGGGATCATAACAAATTGATATATTCTCCCTGATGCCAAACGGGCTTTTACAAAAGGTTAGAGTATACGGTCATTTAGGCTAAGGGCTGGCATCTCTGCACGGACAGAATTCACCTTCACCAGAATGTGCAGAAGCATCAGCTGCTTCCGACCGGCCAACACATACCCTTTTTTCTGGAATAAGGCAAACAAACCGACCTGTCTAAGTATCTCATACATAGTCAATATTCACAAACATTATCTATAAACATACATGGAATGAAAGAAATAAAAAAAATAAAGGGGGGGGGGGGTTGTATTGGGAGAAGGCGGGGAGGTGGGTCCACTTACAGGTGATATCCCCACTCTCCTCTCCTTGGATATAAGGTATTATAACATATGTTGGAGCAAGATCAGTATTTATTGATAATACAGCATTTGTTCTCCAGTAATGTTTTAGTTTCCTAATGAGATAAACTCAGAATGATACAATGATATCAAGATAAGGAAAAATCATCCAGATTAGATCAAGTCCAGCTGAGAAGAAGGAATTGTCAGATTAAGATAAGTGGAACAAAGCATGTTAAGACAGATATCTGTTAGAACACTGCCTGTTGGAATTCTGCATATTAAGATTGAATGCAGATGGTGACATTTGCAGGTTAAAGCAAAGTATGATGAAATGTATGTAGATTAAGACAAGACATGATGCATGACCCTCTCTACACCCTTTCAGCACCCTACTTCTCTCATATAAAATCTGGCCTTCATTTCTCAGGAGCTAGACCTGACTCTCAAGTGTCCCTCCAATCTTTTATCACAATCATTATTATTATTATTTCAAATCCCTGTATGACAGGGGAGGTTAATTCCACCAACTCCTTCATCAGGAAAAGTAACAGTTATAAACTAACATTACATATAAAATTATCATAATGAAAATACAGATTATCTTTCATGAACAATGCACAAGAAATAAAATAGATATGCATCTAATATATTCAGTACTTCAAATACAATGACATGTCTCTCCCCTCTATTATCTCCTGGGCAAAAGAGGCTACAGGTGATGGTATTTAACCCAACCCTTGTCGTAGGTCAGTATCGTGCACACCTGTTAGTTAAATTCTGCTTTATGGCCCTTTATCCGAACACATGTTGGCAGGTACTGACCATAACATTAAATTATTCATCATCTCCCATGTGAGTGATGCTGTTATTGAGTGTAGCTTCTAACAACCGTTTAGTACCAGGTGCATCTATTTTCTTTGATCATTGAACATTAATTTTCATGCAAAGAACATGGCAATTTTACATAGAAGTCTCATGACAGAGAGGTACAACGAAGTCACATGAGACATAAAGAAGTATGTGGACCTTTGCACAGAAAGTTTAAGAGATAGATTCATAGAATCGTCTACACGCAAAATTCAGTCCCTGACTACTTTAGACAGTGTGTAAGGCCTGAGTTTAAGCGAGCGAACAAAAAGAAGAAGATTTACTCTTGTAGAATCAGCAGTGCATAGAATGTTCTTTTGAACTGGGCATTATAAATACACTGAGAAAATACAACTATATGCATTTAAGACGAAATAGCCTAGTTTTTCATATAGAGACCTTGCAATCGTAGAAGAAAGGTTCTAACCTGGTGAGTGCAGAAATGAACACAACATGGCGTTGTACCAGAATGTACTTTCGAACAGGAACATTATTATGGAGCATAAATAACATCATAACACCAATATATATATATATATATATATATATATATATATATATATATATATATATATATATATATATATATATATATATATATATATATATATATATATAATAGAATGTCTGTCTGTCTGTCTGTCTGTCTGTCTGTCTGTCTGTCTGTCTGTCTGTATGTATGTATGTATGTATGTCTGTATGTATGTATGTATGTATGTCCTTTATGCTTTCCCGAACGGTCCATCCGATTGAGATGAAATTTTCTACACGTCTTCCTCTCATTCCGTGCTGCCAAATGTCATAGTTTGTTAGTGTAAAAACAGTTATTTACTTAATATTATTTAATATTTTAATTTACATTATAATGTATATATAGCGAGGGGACATAACTTCTAATAGCATTGCTATATATGTAAAATTAAATATTCCTCAAATAGGTGGATCTTTTCGCTACAGTTATCTACAGGAATATACGTTATAATCCTCCTCCTCCTCCTCCCCCTACCCCATTCTCCTTCTCATCCTCCTCCTCCTCCTTACCCCTCCTCCTCCTACTCACCCCTCCTCCTCACCACTCCTCCCCTCCTAACCTCCTCCTCCCCCTCTCCTCCTCCTCTTTCTCCCATCCTCCTCCTCTTCTCCCCTCCTCCTCCTTCCCATCCTCCTCCCCATCTTCTCCCCTCCTTCTCCTCCTCCCCCTCCTCCTCCTCCTTCTCCTCCCCTCCTCCACTTCCTTCTTCCGTCCTCCTCCTCCCCCTCCTCCCCTCTCCTACCCTCCTCCTCCCTCTTCCTCCTCCCTCCTCCTCCTCCCCTCTTACCCCCTCCTCCTCGTTTCGCCCTCCTCCTCCTCCCGTCATCCTCCTCCCCCTTCCTCCTCCTCCCCTCCTCCTCCCCCTCCTCCGACTCCTCCTCCTCTTCCTCCTCCCTCCTCCTCCTCCTTCTCCTCCCCCTCCTCCCCCCTCCTCCTCCTCTCCCTCCTCCTCCTCCCCCTCCTCCTCCCCCTCCTCCTCCCCCTTCTGCTCCCCCTCATCCTCCCCCTTCTGCTCCCTCTCCTCCTCCCGGCCTCCTCCCGTCCACCTCCTCCTCCTCCTCCTCCTCATAATCCTCCTCATAATCCTCCTCCCCTCCTCCTCCCTCTCCTCCCCTCCTGCTCCTCCCGCTCCTCCCCGCTCCCTCCTCCTCCCATCCTTCTACCCCTTCTCCTCCCCTTCCTCCCCCTCCTCTCCTCCTACCACTCCTCCACCCTCTTCCTCCTCTCCCTCCTCCCCCTCCTCCTTCCCCTACCTCCTCCTCTCCCTCCTCCCCTCCTCCTCCCCCCTCCTCCTCCCCCTCCTCCTTCTTTTTCTTCTAAAAAAAATCGCTGCAGCAAAGTATATAGTGATTTTATGCATCTATTTTAAATACATGAAAATTTTCTAACTCATCTTGTTAGTTCTCTTCGACATCTATACAGTCATCCCAGCATTTATTGCGTTTTCGTGATATCTTGATAAGTTCAGTAGTTTCAGATTGCCCTATTTAGTTATTGGGATGAAGATTGTTCTCTCCCAATCTGTTCGCCATATTTCTGGTAACGGGAACTGGAGCTTATATGACTACTTATATGAATTAAATGAGACGCTCCCCACCAGGGCCTGGGCGAAGTCGGGCCAGGCTTCTTATTTGGGAACGGGAACGGGAGCAGGGGCCGATTATGAATTAAATGAGACGCTCCCCGCCAGGAGCTGGGCGAAGCCGGGCCGGGCCGGGTCGTCTATTTTGGGAACGGAAACGGGAGCAGGGGTCGAATGTGAATTAAATGAGACGCTCCCTGCCAGGGGCTGGGCGAAGCCGGGCCAGGCTTCTTATTTGGGAACGGGAACGGGAGCAGGGGCCGATTATGAATTAAATGAGACGCTCCCCGCCAGGAGCTGGGCGAAGCCGGGCCGGGCCGGGTCGTCTATTTTGGGAACGGAAACGGGAGCAGGGGCCGAATATGAATTAAATGAGACACTCCCCGCTTTGGGAATGGAAACGGGAGCAGGGGCCGAATATGAATTAAATGAGATGCTCCCCGCCAGGGGCTGGGCGAAGCCGGGCCGGGTCAGACAGACAGACAGACAGACGGGAACGGGAGCTTATATGACTACTTATATGATTTAAATGAGCTGCTTTCCACCAGGAGCTGGGCGAAGCCGGGCCGGGTCAGACAGACAGACAGACAGACAGATAGATAGATAGATAGATAGATAGATAGATAGATAGATAGATAGATAGATAGATAGATAGATAGATCTCCGCCAGGGACTGGGCGAAGCCGGGCCGTGTCAGATTGCCCTATTTACTTATTGGGATGAAGATTGTTCTCTTACAATCTGTTCGCCATATTTCCAGGGCATTGCTGACACTGTGAGCATGAAGGTGCGTGAGGCGGGGGTAAATGGTAAGAGATCATGGGGATTTTAGGTAGCGTCGTAGTGAGTGACGTTCTTTAAAAACCTACAACGTGATGAGCCACTACATGGTGCAGTCATGAAATTACATACACATAGATGCTACATGGTGTAGTGATTAAAGTATGCAAACCTTGTTGCTATATAATGTACGCGTTAAAAAAAAACATCTTAGGCGCTATGTGTTGAAGTCATTAAATTATACAATCGTGGTATTTACACGGTGGAATACATACACTAATTTAGTTTAGTCGATAGATCCACATCACGGCACACGGGTGCAACCCATAAGTGCTCCGTTCTCCTCCTAACTCAAACCTGAGTCTGGAGAAACTCAGCACAGTGCACGAAATCCGTAGTACAGGCGAGGATCCTGAAATACTTTGGGTAGATTTTTTAACTCGAAATTTTGTCCGGGAAGCGCCATTAGGCTACTCTTTTATCGATTTCCATCTGCCACGGGATGTTTTACGTGCGCAACAATACACACGAGCGTCCGAACTCACCACCCAGATACCAGGGGAAATTTTTTTACTAGAAGTCCACGTGAAAAAATCCCGGTCATCACCGGGGCTTGAATACGGAACTTCCAGCACTCGAGGCGGACACCATACATCGAGACCATGCAGACCCCTATACATACACTAGACATACGTAGACATTGCATGTGGCGTCATTACATTATACAAACTTAGATACTGCATTACAAACCACAAGATGTGATGCTAAATGATGGATTCAATAAAATGCAAACATATACAGTACACGGTGGTGTCATTGAATTACACAAACTTGGACGCTATAAAGTGTAGATATTAAATTACATATTCTAATGTGCTACATGTTAGAGTCATTATATTATACATCAAAGGCTCTTCATGGCGGAGTCAATAAATAACACATCTTAAATCTAATTGGTAGGGTCATTAAATTACATATCATAGGTTCTATGACATATCCTAGGTTCTATATTGTAGAGTCTTTAAAATACACAAACTTAGAAGAAGACATAGAGACCATATGGTACTAGATTTAAAACATGTAAATTTTATTTACTAGATGGACGTTTATCGTTTCACGTTTCTGTAGTAGTTAATAAGAAATGCATTCACGAGTATTGATCGGTAGTGATCGAAGTAGATTAAAGAAATAGGGATTATAGAACACTAGAGAATATAGCAAATGGCAGCTATAGTGGTCATAGCGGGATTCGAACTGCCTAGGCATAACGATAGCACCTCCCCGAAATTCGATGAATGTTTTTCTCAGCCAGGTACATCACCCACCTGAGCTGACACCTGTAAGTTGGTCAATGTGAACACAAAGCAAATGTTCCCTCTAAACGCCTTAAAGCCATTGAACATCTGTTGTTAGACAGGTTTTTATTGACTAGTCGGCACTCGCGGGTGATGATGTCAGTTTTACACCGCCGCCTTTACTTCCTGGTAGCCAGTTTATGTTGAGTTGACCTGGGAGCTGAGGTCATGTTTTTGAAATGACTAATCAGCCTCAATGCGGAAAAATCCCGTGACCACCGAGCCGGCAGTCGAGTGTCTAGCCACTACACGAGTGAGGCCGCCCAACAACTATGTACTGTGGACACAACACAAGCCTAATGGTTCAATAACACGATATGTTTCAGGGATATTCATACACCAAGCGTAGGTTACAAAAAGATGGGTTACACAACTTGAGCTGGGCTCCCAGGTCGAACCAGTCTAAAAGTGTACCAGAACATTTCAATAGAAATGAAGGCGGCTGGCATGATATTCACCCCTTCAGTGGCGATATAAACATATAGGTCACACATGATGTGTCAAATAAACCACAAGGCGTGTTAAAGTGCCCTGTCCTGACTCACCGATGGGTTACATAACAAACCCACAAACCCATCAGACAGTAGAGCTGGGTCTAGTATATTTAATCAGTCACCCAGTGGCCTGCCATTGCAGAACTTCCATAACAATGTTTAGAAATGTCCCTCTATCACAAGCCGGATGTCCTGTCTCTGTTGCTGTCATGTGTAAATTATCCATCACATCTTGAACACATCTACATTGTCGTCTTCCTCGTTGCCGCCTTCCCGGTACACTTCCCTCCATAATTATCTTTTTAGACTTTCATGACATGTTACATATTCAATATATTTCTTTTTCTTCGTTTGTGTTTGTCGTAATAACTTATCTTCTTCAGAATAGAGCTCTTGTTGGATAGATCTGCTTTTCCTTATCTATGGCCAATAAATTATTAAAAATAAATACTCTGAATATAAGTGCGAGGTAAAGTTGTTAATTGATTAATTATAAAGTGCGTGGAAAATATAAATACCAGGAAATGTTATATCAGGACACACACTGACTCTAAAGATTTTTGCGTATAGGCAATAGCGAATACGAAATGGATGATATCCATTGGACAATATCCATTGGCACTGTGGATGAACAACGGGACTTTATTCATGTGTGTGTGTGTGGTCAGAGATGTGTAACCTTATGAAATGTACAGAAGAATGTTGGTTCAGTATGGTGACAGATGTTTGAGTCAGAGGAGAGTCTATGAATGGTTAGAACAATTTCAAAGGAAAAACCCGTTGTCTCCGGATACAAAAGATGCAGGAATCTACCGGGAACGTCATGATATTTTGGGATATCAAATCCATAAATGTTCGCATTTCCAGGAAAGGGATGAAACTGTGACTAGTACTTGATACAGTGACATGCTAGTTAATAAATGTATGACCGCGATACGATCTAAATACCGGGGACTTCTCTCAAAAATGAGTATGGTTGCTGCACGACAACTCTCTCCCCCATAAGTGGCACATAGCATATAGTAGATGCACTACAGGCTCTGAAATTTGAGGTCTCTAAACATCCAGCATACAGTCTACACTTGGTGGACATCGGACATTGAATTGTTGGACCATTGAAAGAACTGTTGCTGCCTGTCAGCAACCTACTTGCGACAGGTAATTCAGGACTTCCTACTTTTGCACGACACGAATCAATAACTCGTGTGGTTTACAAAAGGATACATTTTTATTTAGAGCTATTTACACACAAGCTCTGCGAGCGGAATACTTCATGGATAATCAACAACATGGTATGTTTCACAGATGCATTGAAGAGGTGAAAATAATGATACTATTAACTAAATGGGAATCTAAAGCCCAGCTAACACTATTGCTGATAAACTATATAAGGTTCCTAGCGAACACGTCTGTTCTCTATCTGTCCTTGTCCCAGTCTGAGGCACGCTTCTGGTTGCGCGTTGAACCACGGACATTCAGTCCTCCGTGCGCTGGCGAGTTTGCGTGCGTAGAGTCCCAGCACGCTTGGTCAGTTCACTGAAGTAACTGGTATTCTCCAGTTACTCGTCGAGAGGCGAGTTCCCTATACTCTTGGGAAACCCTCGCTCATAATCACTCAATGACCTCTTAGTTGACACGAGTGTGTCTTGTTGTCAAGCTAAATATAGTGCCTGTGTCTCTCCTGTCTGGTGTTCTTTGTATAGCTCCGTCTTAACTCTCTAAGCTCCTGTGTGGATCTTTGACACTGGTTCGAAGGTTTGT
>OY992889.1:22182844-22190344 GCA_963921405.1 Cepaea hortensis
GACGATTGATTGGCTTCTATAGTCGGTCTCATTCCAAGTCTCAATAGTGGCCTTTTACGACATGCATGCTAGGTCACGGCATTACTATTTCTGGCTTCCCTTATAGCCTCAGATAACACAGTGGCTCTAGTGTGGTGTGTGTGTGTGTGTGTGTGTTGTGTGTGTTGTGTGTGTGTGTGTTGTGTGTGTGAGTGTGTGTGTGTGAGTGTGCATAGAGATAAAAAGTCACTGTGTACTTAACACCATATACAATATGCTCCGTTGGCATGGACACGGTATTTGTTATTTTGTATCCGTTGATCTAAATGTCTGCTTTTCTGTCTATTTGTCTATTTGTCAATATGTCTGTCTGTATTTATATCTGTACCGGTGTGTCTACCTAAATGTATATATGTCTAGCTGTGTTGTAATATCTATCTGTGTTTATACATTCATGCAACCAGCGTGCGATCGTGCGTTTGGGTGTCTGTCCGGCGATCCAAACCAACCCATTCCATCCAACATCCATCCATTCATCAATCTATAAGGTACATCCAAGGTTAATAATTTTGTTGGATGCACTGTTAGTCTTTCATATACTATTGTTTATGGTATTATAAGTGGGATGACCAGTTCTCTTCCTCGCCGCGTTTTCCTTCACGAAAATTCCAAGACACCTCTCAAATTATACGCGCACGCAAACACACACACACACACACACACACACACACACACACACACACACACGAACGCACGCACGCACGCACGCACACACACATTCACACAATACTAACTATTTCATTGGCACCTTTCCGTCTTGACAGACGATAGTTTGGTACATTGTGCTTCAAAAAGGCTTAATAACTACGATCCATGGCGGTGGCGAGTGTGGCTGGTAAGGCCAATTCTTGCTGCAAATGTTTGCCCACAGTAGAAGCATGTGAAAACATGGTCACTTCCACCATTTTGCACCATCTTACGTCTCTCACGCTCTGTGTGTGCTTTATCTGCAATCATTTTCTCCTTTGTCTTTATTCCATTTCTGATAGTTGCCCTCCATGCAACACGTTCAGCGGCGACGTGCTCCCATTGTGCATTATCAATGCCTGTATCAATCATGTCCCGCTTACACACATCTTTGTATCGTAGTAGAGGCCGACTATTTATGTAACTATTATGTAACTATTACGACTATTATGTAACTATTTATACATAATGCAAAGAAACGGCATAGCTTTTAGAAACATTTGAGGCCAATGAAACAGCATGAACAATAAATTCACAACTTTGTATGGGATGCAGAGGTGTTTCCAAGGCACCAGGGCCGGATTCTATGCTGGCCAAGACCTATTGACGCGTCCTCGTCGAGCGTCCTGGGCAACAGGTCCCTTCGGGGTCCTGGCTAAAGTCAATAGGATCGCCGATTCCTCCGAAGTCGGAGAGTGTCTGCCTGTACGGCGAGGAACCACCAGTCTGCACACCAATAAGTCAGACATGGGACAACGGATACTCACGCAAACCTCAGGTTCGGTATGGCATCACACTGATGTTGGACAACAGGATGCCTACATCCGACATACAGGACTTCGCGTTGGAGATCAGCCCACGAACACAAGCAAGCAGTTTGGTTAGTCTTAGTTCTGCAAGTTGTGCTGGAGTATCAGTTTATGCTGATCCTGTGGAAACAAACATCTTCTATGTGTGCCTCAAATGCTTCTTATAGTGCCAATTCTTACTGATCAGTGTGAGTAACTTATCGTGGTATACTTTGCTCTGCAAGTTCTTGAGGAGTTTCAGCTCGTGCTGATCGCACAATGTGTTTCTGCCTCACCTGCTTCTTCTCGAGGAATGTCTGTCTGATAACCTTCTGTAAATCGTCGAGTTAGACTAGTGTCTGCACGTCTTGTTGGAGGCACCTGATCATGTGGAAGCATCTACTGAGTTGGTCTCAAATGAATCTTCTAGAGCCAGTTCTGCTTGCTCAGTGTGGAAACTGATTGTGACAGATATTTTTCTCCAAGTTCTTCAGGATTGTCACGTGAAAGAACTGGTTGTGCCGCAACTGCTTCTTCTAAGATCCAATTCTGCCGAATCAGTTGCTTAACTCAGTGTGTTAGAAGTGTTGCTGCGAGTGTTGTTGAGCTTCCTGATCATGTGGACGCATCTTGTGTTTGTGCCTCAACTGCTTCTTAAAGAAGCACGTTCTGTCTGATCACTTTACGTCAATTGTCGCTGTAGACTTGTTTCTGTAAGTTCTTGTGGAGTTTCTTGATCATGTGGACGCATCTATTGGATTTGTCTTAACTGCGTCTTCTAGAGACAATTCTGCCCGATCAGTGTGCATAACTCTTCGTGGTAGACCTGTGTCTCCAATGTCAATAGTTGTTTCAGCTCGTGCTGATGGGACGCAGAGGTGTTTCCAAGGCACCAGGGACGGGTTCTATACTGGCCAAGACCTATTGACGCGTCCTCGTCGAGCGTCCTGGGCAACAGGTCCCTTCGGGGTCCTGGCTAAAGTCAATAGGATCGCCGATTCCTCTGAAGTCGAAGAGTGTCTGTCTGTACGGCGAGAAACCACCAGTCTGCACACCAATAAGCCAGACATGGGACAACGGATACTCACACAAACCTCAGGTTCGGTATGGCATCACACTGATGTTGGACAACAGGATGCCTACATCCGACATATAGGACTTCGCGTTGGAGATCAAGCCAACGAACACAAGCAAGCAAGCAAGCAAACACTTTGTATCGGCACTCACGATCTATTATACAGACAACTGACCCTACTCGCGATTGTGAGACTGACACCTTTGATACTAGAGCTTGCTTCGCCTGTCACTACAACAGCAACCAGGATGCTAAACTCAGTTGACAAAGTCTAGAATGTGCTTTCACTACCACTAGGTAACAGTCGCACGTTTAGTTGTCCTAACTGACACGACTTATACCTGTATAATGTAAGAAATAAGTATAGTAGATATATAAACTTACCATGGATCCTGATTGTATTAGCTGCAAATGTTTAGACATGTATTCTCTGAATTTCTTCCGATATGGACAGGGATTTTGAAAGTCAGGTGTGTTAACAACCCTGTAAAGACCTATTTTCGGTTTGCAGGTTTTCGTAGAAATTATATTGATCCTTAGCAGTAGGAGGATGAAGATATTGATCGGCAACATGTGGGATTGATGACGCACACAACCATCTGCTTTTGGGCGTTGGGTTAATGTGAGATTTGTAAACCACACATAGAGTACATTACCAAGCCAGGCCTAGCCGACATTGCTGTGCTGAATTATGATTTGGTTACATCATAATAACGACGTCTGTGGCTAAGGGTAGGGTGGCTTGATTGTTTAACTGAGAAACCATGACACTACTGGGGAGCGTAGGACGAATCAGCAGTCAGTGTGGCTGAGAGGTTTAACGGGCGCTGGTTATGTTATAAGCACGGTAGGATGCAGGTTCGACGCCTGAGCTCGTCACTTGCGACATTATATATTACAGACTTTAAGAGAAAGAACACAGAATAAAATAACAGAGAGGAGATACACAATCGTAAACTTCATCGACGAAGAACATTACCCAGGCAGCACAATGACCTATGCATACACAGACGGGTCATGAAAGGACATAGTGGAGGTGGAGTGATTCACCTTAATAAAACAAACCACAAGTAATGGCAAATGGCATATTTTCACATGATTCAGAATAATCTAAAAATTATGTGGTATAAATTTCATTAGTCTGGGCCGATACTAGCTTCATAATGCTAGGAAAAATAATTTCGAAATCGGCAAGGATTGAACCCAGATGACTGTCTTGGCTGGCAAACGTACTAACCACCTTGTCACCGCTGATCCTGTATTGCAGAAAATAAACAGGCGACCCCTGTACACGTATTGATGCATGTGTATCATATTGTGCTAGCCCCACAGTTGTTTAGGCCAACTAGAACTCAATGGATGATGTGGCCAGTATCATGGTGGCCGCCTTTACTTCACAGGACATTTCCTGGAACCCACGAGCCTATCTTTGGCTCAATTCACCTGAGGTTCCAGGTCAGTTAACAACAATCTTCCTGGATGCGAATTCTAACTCCAGACCACCGTGCCGACAGGCAAGTGCCCTCGTTATACATTCAGCTTATAATGAGATCTAAATAAAACATGTTAGGGATTGCAGTTTGTGATCATAATATAGACAATTCATGTTACGCTGCTGATATTGTCTTGACAACAAGACAGAAAGAACTACAACTTGAGTATCTGCTTCATTGAACAAAGTGAGGGCAATGGGTGTGAAGCCTAAAATTTTATGAAGAGCAAATGGTCTTTGATTAATTAACACAGAACTGGTGTAGTCAGTGGATATAAGGAGGCGGGGATGTTAAGGGCGAGATCGGAGCTTCTACGGATCAGTCCGGAGTGCGATGATGATGTCCATCACTAATCACTAAAGACTGATTGATTGATTAATTGATCTTTATATTTCAAGGGTTACAAATTGGGCATGCAGGTCGATGTTACACTCGGCCCTTCCAATCACTCATCTTTCGTTCATCAATAGTGTATGATACATTCACATAGGACACAAAATATTGTTAAATGAATGTTGTGAACATAAACAATGCATATTACCATGTTATGAGACACATTCCAGACCCACCACACATCCATCACACACACATCCTACACCCACCCACACACACATTCCCCATCAACCCACACATCCCCCGAACACACATATCAACCATCTACACACATCTCCCCATCCAAACACACCCCCACACATGCACACATTCCCCGCACACAACCCCCGCCCAAGTATTCATCCATCAATCACACACACATACACATCCATTACCCACCCATCAACACATACATCCTCACATACACACCCACACTCACACACCCCAACGACCCAGCCAAACACACAAACCACACACAACTACGTCTGCTCTACCCACACACACACTCCCACACAATCCCCCACACACTCCTCACCACACATACATCTTCCCTCACATCCCCATCCACCCACATTTTTCCCACCTACAAACACCCTCACCACCCACACATACATCCTCAACCCACCCACACTTCCCCCACCAATACACACACACCACCCACACAGATATATCCCCCACCCATCCATACATCCCTATACCCATACACCCATCCACACACACATACTCATCTCCAAACCCACACACTCTCTCCCACCCACACATCCTCCATCCAAACACCCCAAATACTCAACCAAACAAACATCCCCCAGCCACACATTCCCCCACCCTCACACATATCCCCTGCTAACCCACACATCCACACCCACTCTTCGCCCACCCACACATCCATCCCCATACTCATCCCTCACACACATCACAAACCCATTACACACCAATCCCCCAACCCATACACATCACACACACAACCACACACCCATTCACTCACACATCCCTCACCGACCCAATCACGCACCCACACACATATTCTCCACCGACACACCCACCCACACAACCCCCACCTATCAACACCACACATTTTCAACCATCCACCCAAACATCCACCACACAGACACACACATCCCTTACCCACACACACATATCCCCCACCCACAAACACATACCCCATCCACCCACACATATCCATTCCCACCCGCACATCCCCCATCTACCTGCACATCTCTCACTCACACCCGCATCCTGTTATCTGCACATACACCCCCCTACCCAAACATACATACACCCATCCATACACATATCCCCCACACACAAGCCCAACCATCCATCCCGAACCCACACACACATCCTCCACACACCCCCTCCACACATACATCTCCCACTAACACATAACCCCACACACAACCCCCACACATACATCCTCACATCTTGACACATACATGATGCCTCACATAATCAGTGAAACTAGAATGAAGAAACTCCCACACTTTACACACACATACACTGAAGAATTTCGTGAGCATTCTCGTTAAAATTGTAAACAATTGAAAAAAAAGTGTACATGTACATTGTGTAACGTAACAAATAGTGATGCAATTCAACTCTCTCTCTCTCTCTCTCTCTCTCTCTCTCTCTCTCTCTCTCTCTCTCTCTCTCTCTCTCTCTCTCTCCTTTCTCTTTCACACACATACACTTTCTCTCACACTCACTCACTCTCACTCACTCACTCTCACTCTCTCTCTCTCTCTCTCTCTCTCTCTCTCTCTCTCTCTCTTTCTCTCTCACTAACTCTCTCACTCACTCTACATTAATGTGCATATGTTCATATTATACATGATAAAATCAAGTGGTATACAAAATGATAATATAAAATATGAGAATACACAAAAAATATGGAATAGCATGTTACATGGCATGCGTGCGCAACTCTATATTTTTTCTTACTCACACACATACACTCTCTCTCACACTCATTCATTCTCTCTCACTCACAGCAGCAGCAGAAGAAGAAGAACGAACTAACGAACTTTATTTTCGAAGGGTAGCAAATTGGGCACGCAGGCCCATTTTACATTCGGCCCTTCCAATCACTCATCTTTCATTCATCAGTGCATAGTGCATTCACATAGAAAAAAAAAGACATTGTCAAATGAATGTTGTAAGCATAAACAATGCATGTTACCGTGTTATGAGACAAATCCACCATCAACCCACCCATTTCCTATCCATCCGCGTGTCCCCCACACACACATCCACCACCAAACCACACATATACTCACAGGCACATAAATGATCCCATCCATCCACCCATTCCCCAACCCACACACACCCCCACATACACTATCTCCCCATACACATCCATCACCAACCACCCCCACACACACATCCCCCAACCATACACACATCCTCACCCATCAACACATTCCCCATCCAAAAACACACACCAACATACAACACACACCCCGAGACCCACATATACCCGACCCACACACATCCGCCGTCCCACACACACACATCCCCAACCCATACACACATCTCACACACACATCCACCTACTCACGTACTCATCCATCAACCACTCACACCCACACATCACCCACTCACTCACCCACCCATCAACACATGCATCACTCATCTACCCTCCCGCCCACACACAACCAAACCACCCAGCCAAACACACATCCCCCATCCTCACATACATCCTTCATCCACCCGCAAATCCCACACCTCCCCCATCCCTCACACCATCTCCCCTCCCACACAACACCCCACCCATAAACGCATTCCCCCCCCCCCCACACACACACACATCCCCCACATGCATTCCTCATACACATCCCCGCCCACACATCTGTCACCCACACACATCTCCCCACCTACCCACACATCCCCCACCTACAATCATCCTCATCACCCACACATATATCTCCATCCACTCACATTTACCCCATCCAAACTCACACACTCAGACCAACACAGACATATCCCATTCACAGACACATCCCCACATCCACCCCCACACCCATCCCCCACACCCATCCCCCAACCCACA
>OY992889.1:22192844-22305344 GCA_963921405.1 Cepaea hortensis
CATATAAACATACTTACACACACAATTACACACACAAACACACATTTACACACACTTACACATACACACTCATACGCACATTCAGAAGTGCAAACACATACACTCACATACACACACATAAACACCCACATACACACATATGGACACACGTACACACACACACCCCTCCACCCACACACTTACTCACACATACACGCTGCCTCACATAATCTCACCCTCTCACTCACACTCACTCATTTACTCTCTAAACCACACTAACTCACTCTCTTACTCGCACAGACAAGTACACAGACACACACACACACACACACACACACACACACACACACACACTTACCCACTCTCTCTCTCTCTCTCATTAACTTCTCATGCACTCTCTCATTCACCCACTGTCTCTCTCTTGCACACTCACTCGCTCTCACACTCACTTACACACGCACATACACACATACTCACAAATTCTCCCCCTCACTCACTAACTCTTTCTCCCTTACTCACTCACTCGCTGGCTCTCTAACTCACACTCACTCACTCACTCACTCACTTTCTCACTCTCTCGGACAGACAGGCATACACACAACACAACCTCTCTCTCACACTAAATCATTCTCTCACTCAATCTCTCACACATAGTTACACAGACATTCACTTACTCTTTCACTCTCGCAGGCACACGCGCATACGTACCCTCTCACTTTCTCTGACACCCATCCACCAACACACACTCACACATCTAGACACGTACACGGTGCCTCACAATCACTAAACTAATATGATCAAACTCCCACACTTTACACACACATTCACTGACGATTATCGTGAGCATCCTCACAAATAACACACAAACACACACTGCCTCGCATAGTGCACAAATACACACTCCCTCGCAAACACTGCATGCTTGCACACATACACACACAACCACTGCTGATTCTCACCAACGAAAGTCTACGAGATTACGGAGAAAAGTCATAACCTCTAAGCCACGAAGCCGGCAAGTGCAGAATAATAGTGAAAAATTATACCTGCAGGTGACTTATGGAGGCATACAGTCGGTATGGAGTAAGTATTGAAAGAGTTTTCGGTTTAATGTGTAGGGACTCATTAGAATTTTCAGATCTGGTGGAAAGCTATTCCACAAGTGAGCACCAGAATACGCGAAACATTTTTTGTATAAGCCCAATCTAGGCCCTCGGAACATGCAATAAATTTCAGGGCTTACTGTTTATTGCATTAGATTGAATTAACGGTAGAAGATACTCTGGGATATTTTCAGATATAATTAGTTAGTTAGTTAGTTAATTAGTTAGTCGACAGATCATCCTCATTGCACATCGAACCATTCAGTCCATAAGTGCTCGGATCCCCTCCTCAGCAAATCCCGCAGCGTGTAGCGGCTAACGACGCCAGTTCTGTGTTGGTTTATCAGTCTTCTTTGGCTTCCTGCGTAGTGTTCTTGTTTGGCCACCCCTCTTTTAATTTACTGTTCTCGCATTCTGGCCATGGTTGTAGATTCACAGTCTTCACTTGGTTCACGCAAGAGTCTTACTTCTCGTAGAGCATTCAGAATGTCAGCCTGGTCCATGGCGCGTCCGCCCTCCACAGTAGCCTCACCTGCGAGCTTGTCAGCCCGCTCATTTCCTTGTACTCCCGCATGCCCTGGCACGAAGATGAAACTAATCTTTGTCAGCCGAGACCGCTCCAGAGGCAGCAACCATTCTCTTCGGATCGACCCCTCCTCTATCCTCTTGATCATGTTCATTGAGTCGCTAAGGAAACATGCCCTAGTGAATGTCTGTGTCTCGAGCCAGGTTATTGCTTTACTTACTGCCATGACTTCCATAGTCAGACTGCTTGTGGTTTCAGTGAAAGCACCAGAGTCCTCCTTCACAATTCTCCCTCCGGCCCGAGCTGTAAAGGCCCATGAGCTTCTCACATGTAGGACGACCGACCCATCTGTGTAGATGACAGCATCACCGTCTAGCGAATTCTCGAAAATCAACGCTTGTACTTCAGCCTCCACAGCAGCCGGATTTTCTTGTCTGCATTTTCTATATAATTGTATTCACTAATTTGGCTTTGCCGGCTTCGTGGCTTAAAGGTTATGACTTTTCTCCGTAACCTCGTATACTCTCGTCGGTAACGTGATGACGGTGAGAATCAGCAGTGGTTCGAATCGCATCGGTAACTTACGGGGTATGTGAGCCGGCCGCTCAGAAATCAGTGGCAAACTACTGAGCGTAATCTTGCCAAGAAATCAACATACAGCTGAAAGATGCTGGTGTTGACAGCGATGTCCTGTAAAGGATATGCAAATAAAAATTTTTTTTAAAAATTTGGCTTTGTTAAAAAGGAAGCTATTTCGAAGTGGTAGAAGTCTTAGATGACTGCATTAGTTATTACTTTCAACGTGCTTTATGCGAGAAACTAGACTTATGGCTCGGTTTTGAAGAGAACACAGTTGTTTCATATTAGATTTAGGGCAACCATCCCAGACTGTTGTACAATAATCAATATGTGATTGGATATAGGATGCATAGAATATTTTTCGTGTGTTTTCATCCAGGAAGTGCTGAATTTTAGCAAGTTGGTAAACTTTTTGTGCTATTCTCTTGGTAAGGACGTGAACTTGAGAGCTCCATTTAAATGTCTGTCAATTAAAAGACCTGCTATTTTGTGTTCATTTACTTTTTCTATAGGAAAAGTGTCCGCGTGGAGCTCGAGCGGTGCCCCAGTTATGGCTAGGGTCTGTAGTTCTTGTCTGGTCGTTATTAGCATGAATTTGGTTTTGTCGATGTAAATTTGTTTGCGGCTTTCATTGCTCCATCTACTAAGATTATCAAGTTCGTTTTGTAAAGAGCTCTCTAAGTCACTACGGTTCTGCTGACTAGTGTATATGGTGCAGTCGTCTGCAAAATAGATCACACGAAGTACTGAGATACAAAGAAATATTGTTAATATAAATTGCAAAAAGCAGCTGACCTAGTATTGAGCACTAAGGCACACCAATGTTATGTTGTGTGGGTTTTGAGACAATTATTGAAGGACACTACTTGTTGTCTGTCAGATAAAAATGACGTAATTAGGTTCACCATATTGGTGCTAGTCTTCATTTGTTTTAATTTTCTAATTAAAATACCATGATCTACCATATCAAAAGCCTTTTTAAAATCTTCAAATACTTTTCCACAAATGTTGCCATTATTGATACTAAGATGCTCAGTTATCGGTCATATTTGTCAGGGCACTATGGCAAGAATATTTAGGTCAAAACCCAGATTGACTGTAATTTATTTAATTAATTAAATGGTGTAATGTTATTTTATGTATGTGTTTTTTCTAATGGTTTTGATAGCGACCATAGTTAGGAAATAGGTCTATAATTAGCCAAGACACTATAATCAGTTGAGCCATATTTAAGTACAGGATAAACTTTAGCAATTGTACAGGCAGATGGAAAGTATTGTTTGGTCATGCACTGGTTATATATGCATGTTAAGGACTCACTAATAATAGTTGCAGCGTAACGAAGAATTCTATTAATGAAACCATCTGGGCCTACTAAATTTGTTGCTGTGAGATTTGAGAGATATTTATATACTTCTGCAATAGATATCAAGGGGATCTCGTGGGAGGGGGGGGGGGGATATTTCTAAGCACTTCCCATTACAGAATGACAGTGATCTTAAATTACATGCTGAGTCTGGTTTTGATGAATTTAGAGTCTCTATTTCTGATCGGGGAAAAAAAAAAAAAACAATAACAACTGAAATCCTCGCATGCTATAGTTCTTGGTATTGCTGAATCTGAAGAGTGTTTCTTGTTGATTAGCGAATTAATAGCCTTCCATATATTTGTGCCGTTTGATTTATCCTCAACCAAAATTTTAAAATGATCTTTCTTTATCCTAGAATTTCACATTTAACTTTATTTCTTCGTCTGCGATAATTGATAAAATATGTATTTGTGTGTGCTGTATCTCGCTTTCTCGTGATGTCGAGAACTTCGCTAGTCACCCGTGGGGATTTATGTTGATTCTTGACTTGAACTTCTTTGACTGGCACATGTTTATCAAACACACTGTAGACTGTCTTTGTCCAGTAAGCTTATGCATCGTCCGGATCAAGAAGTTGGTAAACATGTTCAAGTGCTGCATGTTTTAAATCGTCTAAATTAAATTTTGGTTGAGAGCTTTAACATTTCTAAATTTGATGCTTAAATGTTTAATTTAAAGAATTTTTTAACCCAATTTTCGACCATGTACAACATATTGGGTAATGGTCACTAACTGCACTAACAGGAACAGAACATGCAATAGTATTAACTGGAAAAGTAACATATATATTTGAGACGGTATCTGTAACCCTTGTGGGACGGTTTATTAGTTGTTTGAAATTGTAAGATAGAATGATATCGTCCCGTGTCTGGTTGGGTTTAGTGATGTCTATGTTAAAGTTACCTAGTATCATAACTTCTCAATGTTCTGTAAACACTCTATCCATCATTGTAGTGAAACAGTCATACCTAATGAACCCAGCACAAGGATATAGGTATCCAATGAGAAACGGTTGCTGGCTGACTGGCTTCACCTCTAACCAAACACATTCTATCTCTATTGTCTCGAGATCACTTCTACGGGAACAGTTGAGAGAAGGAACTGTAGGAAATTATAAATTCAGTGGTTTTAACTAGTAAAGAAAAGAGTCTCAGCTTGACTAATACAATATCACAAATAATGGTCATATAAGATACATTGACCCTACCCATAGAGACATTGACCCTGACCCTGTACAGTTAAAAGCTGGTGGTATTAATGTGGGACAAGTACCTATCTCTACAATGTACTGAATAGGTTGAGAAATGCCAGCATGGTGTCATAAGTTGAAGAAGAAAAGATCGGAACTGCGCCTCTAAGTGCTAGAGGATATGCAACACACCTTGGCAAACGCAGCTCTGAGGAGGGGTATCTGCAGGGAAGGGTGGACTTTGATTTTAGCTAGAGTACGACAGAATCTCGTCGTCTGCTACCCATTTTCCTCACTGAAGCATATACCCTTAACGAACACACAGAGTCTTCCTATCATTTGTTATCTTTTGAAGCTCGCCCAGTGTTCTACCCGCCTTATTCATCACTGTCTCCAGTTTCCTGCTTCGATTATGGCTAGATCTCCCTATGTTTCGTTTGCACGATTTAGGTTTCAGTACAAGGACTTTCTGGTCTGACTATTTTCAGGTTTTCTAATGTGTGTCAAAATCTATTCCTCGCCTCTTGATTCACTGGAACCTGTCTAGTTCTCTTTCTAAGCTCCGAATTAGTTAACCTGTCTTACCAGTTTAGTGCTTCTGTTCTGAACAGAGGCAGTCGTTGATGAATGTCTGTAGTACTTTACTGTTTGTTTTGGTGGTTCCCCCTGTTTCTGAACTCCATTGCCGTAAGATTTAACGTTAGAGTTAAATATTCTAAGTTCGGTCCTAAATTTAATTTCTTTTGACTTTCACTAATTTCCCAGTTTTATGACAGCTCTTGACTTTTGTATTCTTATTTTAATGTTCAATTCCATTTTTTGAACAGAAGTAATTATTGTTGTCATCACAATACTGAATAGAATCAGTATGGCTAATACACGTGACAAAAAGCATCCTTGTCGCACTGCTGCTCTTGTTTAAAATATTTCTGTTAATTTTTCATCAAGAGGAAATCTACACTTCATGTCTCTATGTTTTGCCGTTACTAAGTTTATCATTTTCTGTGGTATCCCAGAGTGCTTCATCAATTTCCTGAGGGATTCCCTATCAATGTTGTCACTGTGTTCATCTTATTCCACCAATCCAAAATAGACTCGCTAGTTCTGATCATACACTATGTGTTTGGTTTGAAGCCTGTCTATTCATCCCTTAGTTATTTGTCAATGGCATCTCTTAATCTCCACAAACTGATCTGCTGAATATTTTCCCCGTAACAGGCAATAACATTATTCCTAAATAATTTTCACACTCCTTCGGTGCCTCTTTGTCTCACAGCTTCACTAGTTATTCCTCTCTTCAGTCTTTTGTGTTCCATACGCTGCTAAATAATGTTCCCAGTATTTCATTTAAGGTTTGTTATAATGTCTTTTACAGCCTATGCCCTCAGAAGCGCAACAGCTTTGCTAATATCTTCTTTAGATGGTTTCTCACGGTTAATATACAGCTCCACCACTAGTCCTAATGTTTATATAGTCCGCTGTTTATACTTCATCTCGACACCGCAAGGTACAAGAGGAGCATGATGAGATGAGATGATGAGATTCTTGCATCTGAGACTTTTTTCAGTTATGTTTGAATAAAGCTGAAATAAAGAATTTGCCTGAATATTATAATGGCGAGGTCTCCTGATGTCGTTACTTAATTTGACACGGATTTTGCATTGACCAACCTTTGTCCTTGATTGATAATCTTACACAATCGAGTCGGCGCGAATAATGCACTGGAATGAGGAGGGAGTCAGCAACAAACAAATAGAACTAGAAAACATCTTGGACCAAGAAAATGTAAGCGTATATTGCTTGCAAGACACTAACCTCTATGAAAATATACCCTTCAAAAATAGATGCTACCAGTATTACCGATCTGACCGAAAGGGCAGGAGAAAGGGTGGGATAATGACCCTTGTTAAAAATCACATCACTGCTTCCCAAATTGAAGTTTACATGGTAGGGGCTGAGTGTCAGCCACTTAAACTTCAATGAGGCAATACAGGCCTACATCTGATCAATTACTACTGACCAAGTGACAACCCACAGGCACTGGACACACTGCCATTAAAAGAAATAAATGATCGTGTGGCGATTATTACAGTCACTCGCAGAGCTGGGGCTATGATCACATGGACCAGAGAGGAGAGAGACTGGAAGACTGGTAGGGTGAGAATAGATTCGTCTTGATTAACAAGCCGTCTGACCCACATACTTTCTACTCGAGATCTAGCACACTACAACTACACCTGACCTGGCTTTTCATTCACCAGACCTGCAGTGGAACATTACACGAATTGTTGGGAAAAGGCTTGCTGGCAGTGACCATCGGCCAGTCTTTCTAGCTGTAGAAAATGAGCTTGTAAGTGAAAGCAGCACTCTCTCAAGGTGGAACTACAAGAAAGCAGACTGAACAATGTACAAGCATTGCACCGGCATACTGGTTAGAAACCTGAACACCGAGAAAGGTATAAAAAAAGTAGTTGAAGAGTTTGGGAAATGCATACTACACACAAGGCAGCACAAGAAACACTATCAAGAAGAGCCCGTAAACACCATAAACCCTACTGGAGTAGTGAACTGGAACAGTTGCATAATGATGTGGAAGTGTGTAGAAGGCAAGCAGAGGAAAAACCCAGCCAAGATCATCATAATAAATACCATCACGCAAGAGCCAAATTTCAAAGGTCCAAGCTGCAGGCTAGACGGAAAAGCTGGCAGGAGAAAACATAGTCACTGAACATTGAAAGAGAAACAAGGAAGTTGTGGAAGATAATAAAACAACTTTACGATGAGGGCACAGGGAGAAACTCAAAAATTGCACTACATTAAGACGGAAATATCTTAATTGGAAAGCAAGCAGCTGATTATTTTGCTGACTCATGCGCGCAAGATAATAATATCGAAATTAGTCCAGAGAAACAACAAGAGATTCGAAAGAAATGGCAACAGACAGGACATAATGAAATACTACACGATGTTCTGGAGGCACCTATCACAATCAGTGAACTGAAGCTAGCCATATCAAAACTGAAAATGAGAAAGTCACTAGGAGCTAATGGTATCTCCAATGAAATGATCAGGAACCTAGGAACAGAGGCCAAAGCAAAGCTGTTGGAGATCTTCAATAACAGCTGGACATTAGGCAGTGTTCCACAAGCTTGGAGAGAAGCAGTCATGATACCCCTCTTAAAATCAGGGAAAGATAGTTCCATTGCCTCCAGCTACAGACCAATTAGCCTCACCAGCTGTCTCTGCAAAACAATGGAGCGCATCATCAATCACAGACTGCAGTGGTACATTGAAAGTGAAAACAACCTTGTACCACAGCAGGCTGGCTTTAGGCAGTGTTACTCTACGGAAGATTAGATAATCTACCTCTCTCAAGAAATTGAGGATGCATTCCAAGAGAAGTACCAGGTGCTTGCGGCATGGATGGATCTGAAGAAAGCCATTGACAAAGTCTGGAAAGATGGTCTGATGAAGAAACTGAGAAACTGTAAAGTGAATGGAAGAATGTACAAATGGGTGAAAGCATGCTTGCACAGCAGAAGAGCCCGAGTACAGATAGACGGACTCAAGAGCAAGAAAGTACTATTGCGTCACGGTGTTCCCCAGGGTGGAGTCTTGTCCCCCACACTTTTTCTAATCTTCATCAATGATCTCGTTGCTAATCTACCCGATAAAATTAAAGCGGCAATGTACGCTGAGGACCTGGTTTTGTGGAGCAAAAATGAACATGCATCAGTGACCACCATATTGCTACAAAAAGCTGTAGATACATTTGTTGCATGGGCAAATATATGGTGTGTCAGCATAAACACTGACAAGTGCAGAACCACTCTATTTACCCTCTCTCCAAAACAAAAGGCAAGGATCATCCAGTAAATGGAACACCCCTAAGAGAAGATAAAGAACCAACATACCTTGGAGTAACATTTCATGACAGGCTGACATGGAGAAAACACATTTAAAAAAGCAGTAGCAAAAGCCAGAAGGTAAATATCCATCCTGAGAAAGCTAAGTGGAACCACACGGGGAGCCAGTGGGAAAATACTTAGCAAAGTTTATCAACAGAGCATACGACCACACCTGGAATACGGGTCAACTGCGTGGTGTTCAACATCAAAACCCACACTATAAGAGCTGGACAAGGTGCAAAATCAAGCACTTAGAGTCACCACAGGAGGGATGAGATCAACCCGTATAGTGGAAATGGAGAAGATGGGGAGAACACAAGCACTGAGAGAACGTAGAGAGACGAAAACACTAATACAAGCAGAAAAGTTCCTCAGCTTGCCAGGCCTCCCTATGAAGAACATATGTGAAAACTTAGCTAAGGGGCGATTGAAAAGAAGTAGTTTTATCCACCAGGCCAAACGAGTTTGCAGAGAAACCACCGATCTGCCCACAGTTGGTATCCTCCTGACAACTATTCCAGAGCGAAGTCCATGGAAAGATGAACATAGACAACCATTACAAATCCAGACAAAAGTGAGATAAGTATTTGACTTTGTAGAACAGAACAGTGTACAGCACAGAACAGCCACTCTCAGCTTCCTTGATGAAGAATACCCACAGGATCTCTGGATCCGAGTCTACACATGTGGGTCAGCCCAAATGCTGTTCGAAATGGAGGAGAGGGAGTGTACATAGAATACCCAAATAATACTAGTGACACGGCCAGAGTTTCAACAGGAAAGTACTGCCGTAATTATGATGCTGAAATCGAGGCAATGAAGATAGCAACAGAGAAATTACTAAATACCAGCCACGGTACACAACCTGTGGTGCTATTGACAGATGCAAAATCAGTACTCGAGGCGCTCCTGTCTGGCAAATTGCCAGTACTAATTACACTATTTTCTGAATTTAGCAGACAGCATAAGGTCACCATACAGTGGATACCATCCCACTGAGGAGTACCCGGAAACGACAAAGCTGATCGATTGCCTAAGGAAAGAGCAACAGAATAACAGTCTGAATTATTACATACCACCAAAAGAAAAGAATGATCAAATCAGCCAGAAAGCCACCAAAATCTGCTCAAGACGACTACCACGTTATGGACAGACCAGAACAAGTCATTATTCTGCGCCTCAGAACAGGACACAATAGATTACGCAACCACCTGTATACAAAATTCAAGATTGGTGAATCAGCCATGTGCACATGTGGATTAGCGTCGCAGACAGCAGAGCACATACTCCAAGACTGCCCAAAATACAACATATCTAGGCAAACCTTTTGGCCTAGAGAGACAACAGTGGATGATAAACTCTATGAATCGCTGAGTGAACTAATCAAAAAGCCAGTTAAATTCATACAAGAGACAACATTGCAGTTTTTGAAATATTTCAAGGGAACGAAAGAAGAAGAACGATCAGCGCGAAGTACTGTCAGTAATTAAAATTGAACCACTACAGATCATGAGCTGCTTGCTGCTTACTTGCTTGTGTTCGTTGGCTTGATCTCCAACGCGAAGTCCTGTATGTCCGATGAAGGCTTCCTGTTGTCCAACATCAGTGTGATGTCATACAGGACCTGAGGTTTGCGTGAGTATCCGTTGTCCCATGTCTGGCTTATTGGTGTGCAGACTGGTGGTTCCTCGCTGTACACGCAGACACTCTCCGACTTCGGAGGAATCGGCAATCCTACTGACTTTAGCCAGGACCCCGAAGGGACCTGTTGCCCAGGACGCTTGGTGAGGATGCGTCAATAGGACTTGGCTAGTATATAACCAGGCCTTGTGCCCTGGAAACTTCTCTGCGTCCCGATCATGAGCTAATTAAGCGACCCTCATTTCAGCCGGTCCTATATATAGCTGAGCTGTGGTGCTGTGACATCTCTCTCTCTCTCTCTCTCTCTCTCTCTCCCTCTCTCTCTCTCTGTGTGTGTGTGTGTGGGGGGGGGGGGGTGGTACAGGATAAATTGAACAACCCAGATATGCCTAGTATAAATGACTATAAATGTAATCTTTGCTATCATGTCACAGATACGTTAAAACACAATGTTAGTTGACATACAATGTTAGTAATAACAAGAGATATAACTAGAATTTATTCCTCGAAGAAAAATGAGCACTAAAGGTTTAGAGAACTATTCTTGGAACTCCCTTCGAACAAAAGGCATAATATGTAACGTGGTTTAACAAAGGCTTCTGCAGTATTGTGTAAATGTGTCTTGAACAGTCAATCGTCCCTTGAGGCCTCCATGTTTGACCTGATGGTAAAGTGACAATGTCACTGCAGTTGTCCACCTCCTTCTGGTGGGTTAGCTGATTACTTCAGTATCTCACTAAGTGCAGTTTTTATATTAATGGATACAAGTGAATAATTCTGCCAGGTAATGTAGATACAGCCACTCTCCCTCATCCCTGAGAGTATGGACAAAAGGTGATGGTTCGAACTGTTATCAAGGTGATATTTACCACATACTTCACTGATAATACAGACGAATATGTCGTATTTCATGAAAACGAGGTTCTAGTACAACTGGGAATGAAGAGAGAGTTGATGAAATAAATAAAGAGGAGGCAAGTGAAATATTTCGGCCACATTAAAAGACAGGATACTCTTATAAATACCATATTGGAAGGCAGCATTGAGAGCAAGCGATCAAGAGGTAGACAAAGATACAAGTGGGAAGATAACATCAAGAGATGGACGAACATCAGCCTGACAGAATGCACAGTCAAGGCGAGCGACATACAATGTTGGAGATTCATTGCAGCCAACCTTCATTGTGGAGACGGCACCTGATTGATTGATTACTGATGGCTGGCCTGGTACAACGTCAGTCTATTGATGACCGGATCTCCAATTTGGACACAGAAAAACGAAACCTTATAAACTACATAGTGGAATCATTAAACTACATGAATTTAGGCGCAATATGGCGGAGTCATTAAATTACATAAACGTAGGCGCTACATGGGGGAGTGATTAAATGACGTAAACTTAGACGCTACATATTGGATTAATTAAATAAATAAGGACTGCAACACAACATTAATGTTTTCAACCTTTGCTGACAAGTCTGTGTTAATTTGACAAACTGTTTCTGATAGGTCTTTGTTAACTTGATCAACTTTGTCTGTCAGTTCTGTGGTAATTTGATCAACTTTTGCGGACAGGTCTGTGATATCTTGATCATCTTTGTCTGACATATGTGAATTAATACGCTCAACTAGTACCTGCTGATCTGAATACATTTCATTAACGTTTCTTGAGAGGCAAGACACTGTATTCTCTAGAGATTCCAATTTCTGAGAATAATCCTTAAGTAAACTTTTCCCCGTTTCTACATATTGATTGAAAGATCCGAATTCCGTCTTCAAACTCTCCGTGTCTTCCCTGAGGTTGTTAAGCTTCATATTCAACTGTTGCTCTAATTCATTTTGCTTTGCCACGACACTTTCAAACTGGTTATAAACATATTGATATCTTGTCTGTTGGTCACTTTCTAAGTTTGGATTTGTGAAAATATCGGAGTTTCTGACATCACCAGTGTTATCTTCATTACCCTTTCCATGTTTTGTTGCAGGTTTACTAGGGGAATCCATTTGTGCATGTTTCTGTTGCATAGTAAACTCATCTCTCCCAATCAAATCTGATGTTTCACGTTCAAGTTCGCCTGTGAAAGAAAGAAAACACTCCAAGGCATCATTTATGATCACTACACAGTTTCAGGTGGGTTTTTTTTGTTTTGTTTTGTTTAGCCCATTCTAAACCACCCATAATACTAAGCGTTTGTTACATACTTAATTTAGATTAAGTTTTCCTGACCCCATTTCTCAGATAGTTATTTTTACTGAATATCCCAGATCAGGCGTCGGCAGTCTACTGCTCACGTGCGAAGCGTAGCACGCGGAACGATTTTCAATGGCACGCTGAGTGAGTTTGCAAGGGAAAAAGGTTGGCACGCCCTATGACTGTGCAAAGACAACTTCGGCACGGCACTACGAAAATGTCGCCGACGCCTATCTTAGATGTTACTTTAACAATTAAAGTTCAAGAGTCCAGAACTTCGAGCTAGTATAACCAAGTACTGGCAATTGGGTAATGTCAACAGAACTCTTTGTTTCATGTTGTCATTGTTATACATTTTACATACCCGTTTATTACCATTTACATTTTTACATCGTGAATATAACTTCCAGCACATTGTCATGATTAACCCTTAATATTTAACAATAAATTGAAATTCAGAGAGATATACCTCCAACAAATCTGTATATCCATTAAGAAGTAACTCATTCAATTTCAGATTGTTGATACTTTAAATCAGGGGTTTGGAACCTTCTTTCTGCTATGGGATATTGTGATTTTTATAACATCATTTGCGGGCCATGCACAATTATCAACTTAAAAATTAGTTTGTTATATTTGGCCACACATTTATTTAACTCATTAACGCTAGAATTGCTGCTCGTTGGTGGTGCGTGTGGTTGAACTATGTTGCAAAGATGTTCAGTTTAATGTTCCGTGTGACTACTTGTCACGTCCTTGAAATGTTCATTAAATGCCTAGTTAGTTTCACACGTTCACCCGCATATTCAAGTCCTTCCAGAGTGGAGAAATGCACCGTATTATTCCGTTCCAGTCGGACTTTCCATAGCCTTAATTTAGCTTCAAATGGTTTCACGCTGGAAGCAAGGAGCTGAGAAGTTGGCAAGGGCCATGAGCTTGACATTCAGCTCTGAGAGTTACTTGAGTAATGACCATTATGAACATTAGATTACGCAACACTTTCTATCACCGAGATCCTGAACAGATTTTCCATTCATCGCCATGTATTGTCTGACTTCATCACGCAGATCCTAAAACCTCATAAGCATGTTCCAGCGACTCAGTCAATGCAGTTCATAATGCTAATCCAGCAGCTCTTCTAGGGCATCTCATCTCTGTTTTTATGATTTCGTGCTCATTTATTGCAGGAAGCTTGCATGTTTTACATATGTCAGCATCAAGTCAACCTATGTTAATGTCTCTATCCATTCTACCATCTGAAGGTAAAATTGAATCTTGGTATTCAAATTCGCTGGTTTCTTTAATTTCTGAGTTCTTCCCAACAAAGAAAAGCTTTACTCCTTTACCCAGGCAGTTGACACAATCTTTAGCAGATGTGCTTCTAAACAGCCTAGATAACGAGCTACTACAGGATGCAGAAGACTGGAAAAACTCAGTCAAGAACATCGTCTCACAAATGCCCCATGAATAACACAGAAATAGAGTTAGCCCAACAGGACACTTCCAACATCACAATAAGGACCTCTGCCCATAGAGATGGGTCCTCAGAAGAAGCCATTCGGAATGGGTGCAGTTATATATACAGTCAATATCCAGCTAAAGGCACTTCTCTCTCTCTCTCTCTCTCTCTCTCTCTCTCTCTCTCTCTCTCTCTCTCTCTCTCTCTCTCTCTCTCTCTCTCTCTCTGCCTGCCGGTTTCCTTCTCATCAACTATCGAGACCACATCACAGCTCTACATGCGGAGACCAGACTGGACAGTACCACTGCCAAGACACTCAGTCAAACTATCTTCTTTGCTGACAATAGATCTAATGTCATTAAAGTAACACCTTGAAAGAGAGACACGACATCTGCTGTCTTCTGTCTTTTTGCCAGTCTGTGTCTCTCACTTCTCTCCTCCATTTCTCCGAGATCATTCTGCTGATCCAGTGGACTCTACAGTGGAACACTTTGTGAAACAAGAAAGCTGACAGAAGAGTCAAACATGATCGTAGAGAACCGCAATAGCAACACCACACTTCGTTAAATGAAGCCAAAACAGTAATTAAACTTCAATATTATCCACCAACAAATGACTAAAGGCATCCGCCGCAACAAACCACTGTCTTTAGACTACTTACAATGGGTTGATGGGGCTTATAGCCGTGTAAAAACACCCATTTACGTGAAGGACACACCGAATACCATACTTCGACTTCCGAGAACACACCCATCACCTCAAGATATCATCACATTCCCCGACAGAACCCCCCCCCCCCACCCCTTCCCCATATCCCTAACCTAAGAGCACACCCTACAGACTCGCCCCCTCTACCTAGATGCTGGACACCAGGTTTACCTGAGGGAAGTCTCAGTGGAAACTAATCTCTGGGGTAATAAGCAGGATCAGTAAGGGACAACAGATTGTATCCAGACAACAGAAGTTGACGTCTTGAGCTTAGATACCACATAACCCGGAATAAGAAGATTCTAAGTAAGTGTTGCCATAGTGCTCATGTGATTTCATGTACGGTGATGGGCATTGTATAGTGCCTGCTGGCTGCGACACAGCTGTAACTTTGAATTCCCAGTTAAACAATGTTAATTCTGTAATTACTCATTTTTCTTGCGATAACCCTTTCCTGTATGAGAAGTATCAAATGAAAAGCTTAAATACATTTTTTTGAAGATTTGTGTGAGTGTATATATTCTTAAAAAGTAAAGAACAAATATATCAGTTTTCGATGTAGTCACCACTTCGTTCATTGCATTTACTCCGGCGCCGACAAAGGGCTTGGATTCCTGTAGAAAAAAAAAATGTACCTCTTCATGGGTTGTAGGTTTGAGCTTTCCAGTCCTGACCCCATCTTTGCTGCAGAGTTCGGTGCTCGCAAGACATTTTACACCACCAATGGCTGGAGGTTGCTCTTCGGCCGATATTCCACTGATTTCAGTGACTGCTACAACGAGTTGTTTCGACACAATTGTTGAGTTGCTACATTGCATGGCACTTTTGTTTTAGAAATGGCTACATATTCGTCATGAGGCAGTACCAGCTCTAGATTTTAGATGAGAGATTGGCTAGGTTCAATGTTAGACTGGATATACTGCGATTTGCAGACAGGAACGTTAACAATATTACTGCAATGACTTATCCCACTCAAAGTTCCGATTGTTCCACAGCCAGAACTAGACCTGTTTGGCTGGCTCGTCCAGTTGCTTCTGTCCTACTATACATTAATTATTTTAAAGGGAATTTTAAAGAATAATAATGTAATGATATTGATTCATCTTACAAATATCTAAATATTATGTTTCTTTTCTTGAAATCTTCAAATAGAACTTACTTTTCATTTCATCACACTTCATACTAAGCGATATCATTGCCTTGTTTATTAGTTTGTGTATTTCAAGAAAAGTAGACTGATCTCTTTCTCTTCTTGTTGTCCACTGCCTTCCAGCATCTATCACCTGTAAAATGGTAACTACTTCATTTACAGATACACACAATCTTATTTTATGTATGCATGTAAAAATGTAGAGGTGCTACTGTAATCAAGTTGTATTGAGCAAAACCACAGCACATTGTGACAGATATTCGTAGGAAAGATTCTTAGTACTCTCGGACATAGATAGTTATCAGAGTAACTTTGCAGCCAACATTACCAGTTTACATCGTCATTGTGTATTGAGAATTAACCTGCATGAACCATGGGAAGCCACAGAGAATGGGGGTGATGCCTGGTGATACAAACACGGTTATTGACCTGGTTTTTGTAACCAAGTCGGCTGAGCTGGATGTAAAATGAACTTCCTGGGTGATCATGGGATTAACCTTCTACACTGTTGAGAATTGATTTCTGAGACAACAAGACCAATGCTGAGAGAGCACGTAAGCCCTGTAAATCCATCCATCATGTGCCATGCCGATACGTTTTGGTGGTCATGTTTTGCCATCTCAGTCGATCATCAGAATCGTTGACTAGCTCCGTGTTTCTGTCTCGACCATGCTACGTGGCTAAGCCATCCAGGAACTTACTTCTTGGTGGTCCCCTTGTCCTCTTCCCTTCGATTTAGCCAATTGTCACCAATTTCTCCAATTCATTTCTTCTTATACCATGCCCAAAAATTGTTGACTGTCTACGCCTAATGACTCTAATCAGTTTACGATCTTCATTTGTTTCTTGAAGGACTTGTTCATTGGTTGTTCTGTCTGTACATAGTATTCTTTGTATTTTCCTCAGGAACCACATTTCCACAGCCATCAGATGTTTTTCAGCTTGTCTGCCGCATTGTCCATGCTTCACGTCCATACAAAAGTACAAAAGCCCTTTAAATTGTTTCTCGTAGAATTTGCTCATTGGTTTTTCTGTCTGCCCATTATATTCTTTGCCCGTTTCTCAGAAACCGCACTTGCACTGCCATTAGCTGTTTCTCATGGAAGGGATACACCTAGTTATATTCACAAAAAAATCTTTAAAAAAAATCTGTCGCATGTCTTTCCAAGACAATATTGTTTTCAATTAAGTTTACAAAGAGAACATGACGTTTAAAAGCGTAACAGGAACACCGGCACAAAGAAATAATAAGAACTCAAAGTTGTCAATATAACATAATTTCAAGTCAAACAGGGAAATAAGGGAGATAAAGACAAAGAAATGTGTATGCAGAAAGCTTTTACAGCTGGCCAGCAAATAGTAATATAAGCAACATCAATCTTATCAAAGCAATAGATTTAAGAGACCTTTACAGATTCATGATCTCAAATATGCCTACACAGAATAACACATTTCAAACAAGGCAACGAAGGCATAGAAAGATTTATATGAAAAGCATAAATACATATTATTATAAACAACATCAACGTTATCAAAATATAAAATTATGGATCATCATGAGAGACATGGAGTTTTCAGTACATTTGGTCCACGTAATGGAAACATTATATCATGAACAACCTGCAGCTGTCAGAGTAACTGGTGAGATATTAATCTGGTAGGTGGTACAAAGAGGAATTAGGCAGGGCTGCATTCTCTCAACATATTCGTTCTCACCTATACAGAAAAAGTAATAAATAACGTCAAAAATTATCGCACAAGCGACCATTGTTAATCCAGTTATAACAGGAAAAAATCTAATTCCAGAACTTAGATATGCAGATCCTCACAAATCGTTCACAAGGATTAGAAAAGATGATCCTCTCTATCAAATGACAATGAAAATTAGAAACTCGTTTCTAACTTTCAAACAACATGTACACGGACAAGACTACACGCCAATCAAAAATCACAATCCACAAGGAAGACATTAATAATGTCGCAAATTGTGAATATCGTAGGTCCTTAATAAGCAACATTTTGGCCTTTTCAAACGTCATCACACGTAGGCTAGGCACAGCAATGCGGAGGTAAAACAATATTAACAGCCTATCGCCTATAGCAAAACACCAGCAAAACAAAAGTACAATTTTTGAGAGCATGAATCTTTGTGGTATCAATACATGGAAGCGAGCTGTGGGTCTTAAATGTTACAGAACCGTTCTTATAATACGTTGGAACCAGGAGAAGAAAATATAAGGTCTGAATTTGGAAGAAAACTGGCTGATAAAAATCATCATGTCTCGAGAACTGAAATACTGTAGCCAATTATTATGTCACAATTGTTTGGACAGAACAGTGATGGAGGGCGTGGTTTATAGAAGAAGAGGCAGAGGTCAACCATCTCGAAGACGGACTCAAGATGCCTTTGCCATGAATATGCATCTGGTAAAAGAACTGGCAAAATATAAAGAATGTATTGGCGATCTGTATAGTGAGCCGCGTTCTGCAAATAACTTGACACACGATGGTGAAGTTTTACACAAACGATATTACCTTGTCCACATACTGATCTATAGAACGGTGCATGTGACCCCGCTGTTGTTCCAGTATGTCTAAATTCATGGAAATAACCGTCAAATTCATATCAACAGCTGCTGCGGCCATCTATGATTAGAGATCAAATATAAGTACACGATTATATAAATATAACATGGAAACATTCTATAGAGTACAACAACTACTTATTCTTCATCGTCCTCCTCTTCATGGGTCTCCAGATCTGTTTTCTCCACGCAGTGAACTACTAGGATTAGAATTAAATTATAAGAAGGCACAGATTATGGTAGTCATTAGGAAGAATGAAATACCACAATTGCAATTTACAAGAAATTGGGAATATTCTTAAACAAATAAATCGTTACAAGTATCTCATAACAGTCATAACATCTGATGGGAAATGCTTTGAAAGGGGTTAATTAATTAATTACATAATTAATTAATTAATTAATATTTTCATTCATTCAGTAGCATGTTCTTTGCAGAACCTTGCTCCCATTACATCCTTCTGGAAAATCTCTCGATCATAAGCAAGATGTCCCGCGTCCGATACACCCATCTGGAGATCATCCGCCACATCCTGCACCCATCTTCTCTTTGGCCTTCCCCTTCCTCTTTTCCCAAGCATAGACCCCTCAATATTTTTCTCTTCAAACTTTTCGGACGTTTCAAGTGCCCGAAATATTTCAATTTTATTTGTGTTATCGTCTTTAATAGCCAACCTTCATCAATATTCAGTTCTTGAAGTATGGATGCATTTGCTCTTTTCTTTATCCAAGATATTCTTAGAACTCGTCTATAACATGTATACTCAAAGGAATTTATGCGCTGTTCAGCTTATGTAATACGTTTCCAGGTCTCACAGGGGTGTAAAGGGATTAGAACAAGAATTGCCATGGCGAAGGTAGATTTTTTTCAAGATGTAAAACATACTGACCATAAAAAGATGTCATTTAAAACGAGAAAAAGAGTGTTTGCGTGCTATATGTAACCTGTACTTTGGAAAGGAAGTGATGCGTGGACAATGAGCAGACAAGCTGAAAAACTTCTAATGGCTGTGGCAATGTGATTTCCGAGAAAAATGCCAAGAATACCAAGGGCATACAGAAAAATCAATGACCAACTCCTACAAGAAGCAAATGAAAACCGTAAACTGATTAGATAAATTAGACGTAACAGTCAACATTTTTGGACACGTTATGCGAAGAAATAAATTGGAGAACCTGGCGAAAACCTGTAAGATTTAGGGGAAAAGAACAAAGGGAAGGTAGAGGATTTGATGGCTTGGCCACGTGGTATGGTCGAGACAAGAACACAGAGCTGATCCACGATTGTGGTGGTCGTGTGAGATGGCGAAACATGACCGCCCGTGCATATCAGCTTGGCACATCATGATGATGATGAATGCTTAATTTGCCAACGGTAGGATATGCAGTGGGAGTATATTTATAGATGATTTAACACGTGAAGGCAAAGTGATCAATATTAACACTTGCAAGTTTAAAAAGGTTACACTAATTGGAAGGACACAGTGAACAACATTAATCCTTGTATCCTTGCAAGGTTAAAGGTTGCAACAAAAAAGGTCAAGTAACCACATATCCATGCCGTGGTGACATATTGGGTACATGGTACTAACTGCATAGTGTTCTGACCATACAGCACTCGGTAACTGGTGTGGTCTGTATCAAATAGGCCGTATAAGCCCTGTGGCATAACGCAACCAACATTATTCATTTACCAACACCTGCCGCAAAAAGAGGAAACAACATTAAAAGAAATTGACTTCACAACCGCAAATGGAGACTAGGACTTAAAACTTAACATCGAAACTGGAACTAACCAAGTGACAAATGACGTGGATTCTTAGAAAGATTGCACCAGACAAAGTTCGGAAGACCATTGGACGAAAAGGGACATGTGACCCGCTTTCGCGCCAAAGCATAATTAGCATATGTTACCATTTCATCAGAAATGTTAATAATCCCGCACTCTTTTCTGAAACCCGCCTCCTGAACAGATGTGAGAAGATTGTGTGACCAAAATTTTCAATAGGGAAAGCAAAATGTCTGGATCCTAGGTGAGCTTGTTAGACCTTAGATTAAACTGATAACCCGATGTATCAAGTGTCAAAAGAACGGTATCCAGTGTTTGTGATGTCAATTGAAATGTATTATTATTAATTAAAACCTCTGAAATGTAAAAATGCTCGACTGTAGATTCTAACGACGCAGAGCCATTCCCGGCAAAATGACTCTCTAATATTCTCTTAGATGAAACTGCAATCTCTGATATTCTTAGAGATAATTATTAACTTTAAGAAGTGCATTATACTACTACATTCTATTCTAAACAACTGTGAGGAGTGATGATTCTAAAGCAATCTTGTGCATTTCACCAGAAACACTGATAAAAGATGCTATCACTATCTACAGCTGAAATGACAGTTCGTGTACTAGAACAAGTGCCTTGTTCTAAAACAGACTTATCTATGCCTATTTACAATCTAGAAAGCTGAAAGAGAAATCAATCTTTCCTTTCTCCTTCATCTATTGAATCAATAGGGTTTGACGGAATAAATATTTATATTTATGTCAAATTTTAATTAGATAAGAGCACTTATGAACTGCAATACATGAGAAAGTTGTGCTTCGCGGAACACCATCACGCGCAGTGAACTTAACTAATTACTCAACATAACTTAAAACTCAACACCACTCATCACCACACAACCCAACACTCAACATCACAACAACAGATAATGGGAGAGAGTTATTAGACACAAGAAGAAGAAGAAGTTAATTGGGAAAACACAGAGAATTATTTATACACGCGATAACCACCATTTAGTGGTAGAAATGTTTTAAATGTATGTCATTTATTTACATGCATCTTGACATATTCTCACTCTTGTCAATGTCTTACTGTACACGTTCACTGACCCCAGGTCAAATGAGAACTTACATACAGCAGGAACAAGTTGATACAAGGCGTACACCGTGTGATAAACTCTGACCACCCCCAAATTAACCCAACACTAGCTTAGAGAGAAAAGGAGGGGAGGGGAACTAGAACCTACTTCAGGAATTTAGATTTCTTCCGACCTACTTCTTATTATTGTATTGGTAGGAATGTATATATTTATGCGAATATTCATCAGTGATCTTGGTGGCTACATACCAACAACCACCCAACACATCAGCAAACTAACCACCTAAATCAGACCTGAGAGAGGGAAGCCGAGAGAAAGAGATGAACCACAAGTGAGATGGAGGATGACTTGGCATGAGCAGAGCATGGGGAGGCCTTCAGTGGAGCTATACGGGCAGACCTGAAGTGGATCCATCAGTCAATGGACCCTGGCTTACCTAATCTTCCAGTCACCAGGTTACCTTTTCCTTGGTACACACCACATCCAATTTCAGGAAAACTGATATTTAATTGTTGATTCAACACCATCACACTTAATATGTACAACATCAAAATGTTTACTATGTTTCACACTTGTTGACATCTCATATATTGATGCTTGATTGATGTTCTGGGACAATGGTCCAATGTACAACTTTTCTAATATATCCTGTGTAACCCACAATGGAAATGTATGTACTGGCCAGAAGGCTCAGGCCCAGTCAATAAATGATTAACATGAATTGACCTTCTGTTAATTTATCAGTTCAAACCTATCTGTGATTCCCCACCTTTTGTGTGTACATCTGTTGTCCAGATCTATTGAGACTTGTTTATGTGTTTGATTGTTTAGAAATACATTAACTCATAATGACTTAATAAACTGGGGATAGAAGACGCTAGATCTATCAACTGCTCAACATCCATGTTTTCTTCATCTAAATCAGGCTGAGAAAATTCTCCAGACTTTCCTCAGATTTGATAACCAATAAGGGGGCTCCAGAGCTATCAGAATCATTGGAGAAGGGGCAGATTCCCAGTTAGTAATTACCATTCTCACCAGGGCCATAATCTATATCTCCTAGACATACTTAATAGAACGAGGCCTGCAGATAACTCAAGGTTCATATTCTGGGGTTATTAAAGATAGAAGAGGATGGGGCTCTACTTCTTTTGTTAGAGATGGGGCATGCACTACAGTGATCTCCCACTCCCTTCAAAAATATATGACATATTGGGGCCTACGTCCTGGATGGTTCCCATATAGTAACCTTTAAACAATTACATAAAACATTAACACAATTATCTTTGGATTTTGAACATTGTCATTTTCTTATATTGATTGACAGCCCCATGATATGAAGGACATTTACAGATAAATAAGAGTAGGTGACTGATTGTTACTCCTGGAGAAGGGGGCCATGTTCAAATAGGCTTATACTTCAGAGAGAGGTGCTCCAGGTGAAATATATAGTGTGTATCTACTCTACCAACACTACTTTTCTTCCAGAGAAGGTGTTCTTTTCCTGTGGAGTCTGAACTTAACAGCATTTCATCAACCACCGGAAAATCTTATCCGTTGGGAAAACTCTGTCTAATTTCAGATTCTTTTCTTTACTGGGAATTAAATCTGGTTATTTCAGTGCCTGCTGCCTTTGGCTTTTCCAGCATTGACAGACAGACATAACATATGGTGTTTTTAATATTGCATATGCTCTGTTGTATATTTGCAGATCAGGGACTGGCAAGCTTACGCGGATCAGACTAACTGCAATTATATTTTTGGCAGAAAAAAGCAATAAATTATAGAAATGGCGGAAACTGCAAAGTTTAGAACCCAAATAACAGAAACAGGTAGGGAATGCGGGTTAGATGGCCTTGAGCTGGCTAACTATGTTTCAGATGCATTCGACAAAAGAGAAAGACTGCAAGCGGAATTGGCTCTCAAAGAAAAACAGCTTCAGGCTGAATTGGCTGAGAGGGAAAAACGACTTCAGGCAGAATTGGAGGAGAAAGAGAAACGACTACAGGCTGAAATGGAAGATAAGGAGAGAGAGCGTCAACACCAACTGGAGTTGAGGAGAATGGAGATTGAAGTGGAGATCCGGAGAATAGAGAAAGGGAGTGGTCCTACACCCTCAACCTCATCAGGATCGCCAGTGACAGAACCACCTCACGTCTCTCAACTTAATTCAGGAGCTATGTCATTTCCTCTGGAACCCTTTAATGAACAGACTGACCACATCGAAGGATTTTTATCACGCTTCGAGGCAATGGCTGTCAGCTGTGGGCTTGAAGAAAGTAGATGGGCGACGAAGTTAGCGCAGGCCTTAAGATCCACGGCGTATGATGTGTTCTCAAGACTCACTAGAGAGGAACAACAGAACTACACAACACTTAAGACGGCACTCTTGAGCCGATTCGAAGTGGACGCCGAATCTTATAAACTCAGGTTCAAAGCCGCAAGGAAGGAACCGGGTGAGAGTTACGCGCAACTAGTCGAAAGACTGAAGTCATACATACAAAGATGGACTTGCTTGGGAGGATTTGAGGAAAATTTTGAAGGACTCCGTGAAATGATCATCATTGATCAGATCAAGGGGAAAATGCAGAACGAAATGAAGGCATTCTTAACCCAAAACGGGGCTGACCGCCTGGAAACTATAATCATCCTGGCAGAGAGATTTGAGAAATCTCAGAAGGAGATGGGAGAAAAGGGACGTTCGAACAACACCCCCTCTCAAAACAAAACTCCACAGCCAAAAGAGGGTGAAAACACTGTAGCCACCGGGAAAAAGGGGAAATCCCAGAAAAACACTCAAAACTCAGTCCAAACAGCGCCGAAGGAGGACAAACCATTCTGTACCCATTGCAAAATTAGAGGTCACACATTTCAGAATTGCAGGAAGAAGCCACCTCCACACACAGCGGCATGTTTGGCCAACCGAAAAGAGAAAAAAGTGAGCACTGGTGAAACGTCCAAACAGACACCTCATCAAGACACATCATCTCGTATTCCGGTTGTAGAATCCATCTTGCTAAATGGATTCAAAACGACCTGTTTATATGATACTGGATTATCATATGACTGTGTTGTCTCATCATCCCTAGTTCACCCTGAACAGGTGACAGAGGAAATAGTGGAATTACAGGGACCACTGAAGAGTTCAACAAATATGTCTCTTCCAGTGGCAAAAGTGAACATAGCCTAGCGGTATGTCACTGGGACGATCAAGGCAGCAATCTTGGACGATCCGATATATCCTGTAATCCTCGGCTGTAGATTTATTGTTCTAGGAGAACCTGTTCAACCTGTGGCGATGGCGACCATGACCACTCGATCCCAGGCAACAAAACCTCCAGAAATAACTACGCCAATCCCTCGAACGGAGGAACTGAAGAGGGCACAAGAAGCCGACAGCACCTTGGAACCCTGCTTCAGAAAACTGCCAAAATCACATTTACCTCTACGTAAAGGTGATCTGTTCATGAAGTCAGCACTTCTTTACAGAAAAGCAGGACGAGCTGGACAAGAGTTTAATCAACTTGTTGTACCAACTCAATACAGGACTCAGATCTTAGAGATGGGTCATAGTCTACCATTCAGTGGGCACATGGGTATCAACGCTACTACACAGCGGATTACCACTCACTACTTTTGGCCAGGGATGAATTCAGACATACAACGGTTTATAAAATCATGCCCACAGTGTCAGAAAGTATCACCAAAACACCGGACACCACCGGCAATGTTGGGTGAACCGCCAATCACTGGAATTCCATTTGAGAAAGTGGTAGTAGACATAATCGGACCTCTCTCAGCAACGAAGAGGCGAAACCGATTCATATTAACGCTTGTGGACACAACAACCATGTGGGCCGAAGCAGTTCCTATGCCCAGCTGTGACTCCAAACACGTCGCTGATGCATTATTAGGAATATTCACACGTCTAGGATTCCCACAAAGGATCTTGACGGACAACGGTTCACAGTTTCGTGGTAAGCTCATGGAAGAGACCTTCAGACTTTTTCATGCACGCCATATCTTCAGTTCACCATATCACCCTCAGTCAAATGGACTTGTGGAAAGGTGGAACGGGACATTGATTAGTATCCTGCGCAAAATTGCCCAGGAGAAGACAGAGGACTGGGACTTGTATTTACCCGCAGCTTTATTCGCTTACAGGGAAGTACCCAATCACTCAACAGGTTTTGCTCCAGCCACACTGTTGTTTGGACGACCGATCAAAGGACCCCTTGAGGCGTTACTGCGAACATGGACTGATAATACTATAGATGATACAGTCGTGACTGCATCTACATATGTTGCCGAGTTGAAAAATCGTTTACAACACAGTTGGAAACAAGCGAATGTCAATCTACGTCAAGCCAGACGAAGAATTGCTCGTAACTTCAACCGCAAGGCAAAGGATAGAGAGTTAGAGGTAGGAGAGAAGGTTATGTTGCTGCTTCCAACCAGTCAGAATAAGCTGCAAATAGGATGGAGAGGAACTTATGTAGTGACGGAGAAGATCTCACGTACCAACTACAGAATTTCAGTCAAAGGCAAGATGAAAATATTTCACATAAACCTCTTGAAGAAATATCATGAAAGACCCTCAACCACCGAACCTGCACATCTGATGGCCATGAGTGTGGCTACTGAAGTCGAAGAAGGATCAACAATGGGAGTCGAGTGCCAACTGCAAGCCAAAGAGACCTTTAAGGATGTGGAAATCAATCCCAACTTAACAAAGGATCAGCAAAAGCAGATTAGGGAACTTATGGCAAAATATGCAGAAGTACTTACTGATAAGCCAGGAAGAACTGATTTGGAGGAATTTGACATGAAGTTGAATGACACAGAGCCTGTGCGAGTCAAGACTTACCCAGTTCCTTATGCAAAGCAAAAGACTTTATAGGAAGAAATACAACAGCTGCTCACCGCAGGAATAATCTCACTATCTGAATCACCTTACAGTGCTAGCGTCGTCTTATTGAGAAAGCCAAGTGGAGAACATAGATTGTGCATCGATTATCGACAGCTCAATGCTATAACTGAATTCCAAGCAGAACCTCTGCCTGATCAGAATAAACTCTTCACAGCACTCAACCGAGCTAAGTACTTTACTAGGATTGATCTCAGTAAGGGATATTACCAGATTCCTGTAAAACCGGAAGTTAGATCATGGTTAGCTTTCAGCACGCCTGGAGGACACTATGAGTTCAACGTTCTTCCATTCGGATTAAGTAATGCTCCCAGCGTCTTTACACGTATGATGAGAAAATTACTTGACCCACTACAGCATCCAGACATCAGTCACTTCATGGATGACATCCTGATCGCCACTGAAACATTTGAAGAGCATGTAGAAACACTGCATCTTTTGTTCAGGCGCCTCAGAGAAACTGGATTGACGGCTAGACCAAAGAAGTGTCAGATAGGATTCCAAGAATTGGACTTTCTAGGTCATAAGATATCTCATGGACTGATAACTCCACAAGAGGGAAATGTGGACAAACTCCAGAGAGCACCTCGTCCAAAAACAAAGTAGGATGTAAGATCATTTGTATCCTTATGTGGATTCTATCAAAAATACATCAAGGACTTCAATACTCTGTCAGCACCTTTAACGGATCTTACCAAAAAGGGGAAACCAGAGAAAGTCACTTGGTCAGCTGACTGTGAGAGAGCTTTCACAGCACTAAAGCAGGCATTAACTGCTCATCCAGTCTTACATCTACCAGACCTCGACCAACCATTTGTGCTGCGCACCGATGCCAGTAACATAGGAATTGGGGCAACGCTGTTGCAGAGAAAGGGAGATGTACCATCAGAGCTATTCCCTGTAGCCTATGCTAGCAGGAAACTGAATGCAGCAGAGAGAAATTACAGTACTATCGAGAGAGAGAGTATGTCTTGCGCTCGTATGGAGTGTACAGAAATTTCAAGCATATCTATATGGCAAACATTTCACAGTGCAATGTGACCATCAACCACTCATGTTTCTCGCAGCATCTAAGACTCTGAATGCCCGACTTATGAGGTGGTCGCTGCTTCTTCAACCTTACTCGTTCCAGGTTGAGTATGTTCCTGGGAAAATGAATGTGGGAGCGGACTTCCTGAGTCGACACCCAGTGCCTGATGAACCAGGTCAATCAGATGCAGAAGAGAATACAGGGGAGGAAAAATGGGAACAGCTTGATAACTGAAAATGTTGGAAACATAGTTCCATACCATAGAACAATCTGGAGTGGGGCCATGTGGCATAACGCAACCAACATTATTCATTTACCAACACCTGCCGCAAAAAGAGGAAACAACGTTAAAAGAAATTGACATCACAACCGCAAATGGAGACTAGGACTTAAAACTTAACATCGAAACTGGAACTAAACAAGTGACAAATTACGTGGATTCTTAGAAAGATTGCATCAGACAAAGCTCGGAAGACCATTGGACGAAAAGGGACATGTGACCCGCTTTCGCGCCAAAGCATAATTAGCATATGTTACCATTTCATCAGAAATGTTAATAAGCCCGCACTCTTTTCTGAAACCCGCCTCCTGAACAGATGTGAGAAGATTGTGTGACCAAAATTTTCAATAGGGAAAGCAAAATGTCTGGATCCTAGGTGAGCTTGTTAGACCTTAGATTAAACTGATAACCCGATGTATCAAGTGTCAAAAGAACGGTATCCAGTGTTTGTGATGTCAATTGAAATGTATTATTATTAATTAAAACCTCTGAAATGTAAAAATGCTCGACTGTAGATTCTAACGACGCAGAGCCATTCCCGGCAAAATGACTCTCTAATATTCTCTTAGATGAAACTGCAATCTCTGATATTCTTAGAGATAATTATTAACTTTAAGAAGTACATTATACTACTACATTCTATTCTAAACAACTGTGAGGAGTGATGATTCTAAAGCAATCTTGTGCATTTCACCAGAAACACTGATAAAAGATGCTATCACTATCTACAGCTGAAATGACAGTTCGTGTACTAGAACAATTGCCTTGTTCTAAAACAGACTTATCTATGCCTATTTACAATCTAGAAAGCTGAAAGAGAAATCAATCTTTCCTTTCTCCTTCATCTATTGAATCAATAGGGTTTGACGGAATAAATATTTATATTTATGTCAAATTTTAATTAGATAAGAGCACTTATGAACTGCAATACATGAGAAAGTTGTGCTTCGCGGAACACCATCACGCGCAGTGAACTTAACTAATTACTCAACATAACTTAAAACTCAACACCACTCATCACCACACAACCCAACACTCAACATCACAACAACAGATAATGGGAGAGAGTTATTAGACACAAGAAGAAGAAGAAGTTAATTGGGAAAACACAGAGAATTATTTATACACGCGATAACCACCATTTAGTGGTAGAAATGTTATAAATGTATGTCATTTATTTACATGCATCTTGACATATTCTCACTCTTGTCAATGTCTTACTGTACACGTTCACTGACCCCAGGTCAAATGAGAACTTACATACAGCAGGAACAAGTTGATACAAGGCGTACACCGTGTGATAAACTCTGACCACCCCCAAATTAACCCAACACTAGCTTAGAGAGGAAAGGAGGGGAGGGGAACTAGTTCCTACTTCAGGAATTTAGATTTCTTCCGACCTACTTCTTATTATTGTATTGGTAGGAATGTATATATTTATGCGAATATTCATCAGTGATCTTGGTGGCTACATACCAACAACCACCCAACACATCAGCAAACTAACCACCTAAATCAGACCTGAGAGAGGGAAGCCGAGAGAAAGAGATGAACCACAAGTGAGATGGAGGATGACTTGGCATGAGCAGAGCATGGGGAGGCCTTCAGTGGAACTATACGGGCAGACCTGAAGTGGATCCATCAGTCAATGGACCCTGGCTTACCTAATCTTCCAGTCACCAGGTTACCTTTTCCTTGGTACACACCACACCCAATTTCAGGAAAACTGATATTTAATTGTTGATTCAACACCATCACACTTAATATGTACAACATCAAAATGTTTACTATGTTTCACACTTGTTGACATCTCATATATTGATGCTTGATTGATGTTCTGGGACAATGGTCCAATGTACAACTTTTCTAATATATCCTGTGTAACCCACAATGGAAATGTATGTACTGGCCAGAAGGCTCAGGCCCAGTCAATAAATGATTAACATGAATTGACCTTCTGTTAATTTATCAGTTCAAACCTATCTGTGATTCCCCACCTTTTGTGTGTACATCTGTTGTCCAGATCTATTGAGACTTGTTTATGTGTTTGATTGTTTAGAAATACATTAACTCATAATGACTTAATAAACTGGGGATAGAAGACTCTAGATCTATCAACTGCTCAACATCCATGTTTTCTTCATCTAAATCAGGCTGAGAAAATTCTCCAGACTTTCCTCAGATTTGATAACCAATAAGGGGGCTCCAGAGCTATCAGAATCATTGGAGAAGGGGCAGATTCCCAGTTAGTAATTACCATTCTCACCAGGGCCATAATCTATATCTCCTAGACATACTTAATAGAACGAGGCCTGCAGATAACTCAAGGTTCATATTCTGGGGTTATTGAAGATAGAAGAGGATGGGGCTCTACTTCTTTTGTTAGAGATGGGGCATGCACTACAGTGATCTCCCACTCCCTTCAAAAATATATGACAAGCCCCAAGAACATTTTCTGACACCCTTGTAATGAGGATGAACTGAGCCAGGAGCTATGAGATCCCACATTGACGGGGATGTAACGCCAGAACAATCATTCTGACAGGCGAGTCAACTAACAAGTGTACTTCCAGGGCTTCGTTTGAGCACGCTTGCCTGCCACACCTGTTGTCATGTGTTCGAATGCCAATCGATATCAATTAGGAGACCCTTTGGGGCCACTAAGACAGTACATAAATAAACATACATGTATTGTTTTGCGCTCATGAAAGTGAGAAGAAGGAAGCAGAGACTAGAGGACGTACTAGACAACATACAAATTGAAAGCTATAGTTACTGACTGGGATTCGAACCCCTCCCCTCCAAATGATGACGTCGGCTCGCTGCAGGAACAAGCTTACTTCGACGCATGACCAACTAGACACCCCTCTAAAAAATGTGTCTTCATTAGACAGATATATCATCCACATGAATCCACAACTATGAAATACGGACATAATTCGCATCTAAGCCATTGAGAGAACACCATAGGTCTCAAAATGTTATATTAAACCTGGTCGGTAACTACAACATTAATTTCTTGTCTCTTTTTGCTTCTTCTCACTTCAGTGAGCGCCAAACAATACATGTCTGTTCATTTATGAATCCCAGTCCAGGCGCAGATTTAAAAAGACAAAAATAACCAGTCTCTCAGGTGGACTCAGTCTAAAATAGGTACCAGGGAATATTCAGGGAAGTATAGGCGGTCGGCGAGATAATTACCTCACCACACGGAAGTGTAGAACAGGCCTTACATTGTGCTTGAGTTAGATAATTACCTCACCACACGGAAGTGTACAACAGCCCTTACGTTGTACTTGAGTGAGATAATTACCTCACCACATGTAAGTGTAGAACAGCCCTTACATTGTGCTTGAGTGAGATAATTACCTCACCACATGGAAGTGTAGAACAGCCCTTACATTGTGCTTGAGTGAGATAATTACCTCACCACATGGAAGTGTAGAACAGGCCTTACATTGTGCTTGAGTGAGATAATTACCTCACCACATGGAAGTGTAGAACAGGCCTTACATTGTGCTTGAGTGAGATAATTACCTCACCACATGGAAGTGTAGAACAGCCCTTACATTGTGCTTGAGTGAGATAATTACCTCACCACATGGAAGTGTAGAACAGCCCTTACATTGTGCTTGAGTGAGATAATTACCTCACCACACGGAAGTGTAGAACAGCCCTTACATTGTACTTGAGTGTGTATATCTTCTATCTCTCTCTTCGGCATTTTATTTCCCAATGTAGCAAAGACCCACAACCATTTCACGCCAAGCCGTTCTTAGATTTGATCATGGTTGCTTGGCTTGTGCAGCTTAGTGTTTTACGGGTTGAGGTAGCCAGTCTCACACCATCTGTATCTGTGTGTCCTCTTACATGTATGTCTGTCTATCTGTGTGTCTACCTACATGTATGTCTGTCTCTCTGTGTCGTTATGACTATCTGTCTTTATGTCTTTCTATATATCTATCAATCCATCTATCCATTCATCAAGCCATCCATACAACGATCCACCTAATATCAATTTATCTATCCATCAGTTTGTGTATCCACAAGTATCACCAATCCATCCTCTAATCTATCCACATATCAGTTTACTTTCCTATCCACCTACCCACCCACCCACCCATCTACCTACCTATTTACCTACATGCCTGCCTGTGTTCCGATTTATCCATTCTTGCATCCACGCAGTCTTGATTGCAGACAATGAACAAGACCTGCAACATTTAGTAGATGCGATTGTTGCACACGGTGAGCAGCTAGGGTTAGAATTGAATTGTAAGAAGACACAGATTATGGTCGTCACTGGGAAGAAGGAAATACCGCAATGTAAATGGGCATATTCTTAAAGAAGTGAATCAGTACAGTTATATCGGAACAGTCAAAACAACTGATGGGAGATTGCCTTGATGAAATTAGAACAAGAATTGCCATTGCGAAGGTAGGCTTTTGCCAGATGAAAAACATACTGACCAATAAAAAGATTTCAACCGAAACGAGAAAAAGAGTGTTGAAGTGCTACATAGAACTGTACTTTTTGTATGGATGTGAAGCTTTGACAATGAGCAGACAAGCTGAAAAACATCTGATGACTGTGGAAATGTGGTTCTGAGGTAAATGCAAAGAATACCAAGTAAAGACAGACAGAAAAACTAACGAACAAGTCCTTCAAGAAACAAATTAAGATTGTAAACTGATTAGAGAGATTAGACGTAGGCAGTCAAATTGTTTGGGAATGTTATGAGAAGAAATAAATTAGAGGCATTGGTGAGAACTGGCAAGATCGAAGAGAAGAGACCAAGAGGAACACCGAGAAGTAAATACCTGGATGGCTTGGCCACGTGACATGGTCGTGACAGAAATACGGAGCTGATCCACGACTGTGGTGATCGAGTGAGGTGGCAAAACATGACCGCCCACGCTTTTAGGCATGGCACATGATAGATGGATGGCATCCATGCGTTGTGGCTATGAGTGCCCGCCGGCCACTCAAATCAACCCATCCACCCATTCATCCATAAGATAGTTCCAAGACAAATATAAATGCACAGCTTTGTATCGGCACTCACAAACTCTTATACAGACAACTGCAACAAACCCGTGATTGTGAGACTGACACAAACTCTTATACAGACAACTGCAACAAACACGTGATTGTGAGACTGACACAAACTCTTATACAGACAACTGCAACAAACACGTGATTGTGAGACTGACACAAACTCTTATACAGACAACTGCAACAAGCCCGTGATTGTGAGACTGACACAAACTCTTATACAGACAACTGCAACAAACACGTGATTGTGAGACTGACACAAACTCTTATACAGACAACTGCAACAAACACGTGATTGTGAGACTGACACAAACTCTTATACAGACAACTGCAACAAACACGTGATTGTGAGACTGACACAAACTCTTATACAGACAACTGCAACAAACACGTGATTGTGAGACTGACACAAACTCTTATACAGACAACTGCAACAAGCCCGTGATTGTGAGACTGACACAAACTCTTATACAGACAACTGCAACAAACACGTGATTGTGAGACTGACACAAACTCTTATACAGACAACTGCAACAAACACGTGATTGTGAGACTGACACAAACTCTTATACAGACAACTGCAACAAACACGTGATTGTGAGACTGACACAAACTCTTATACAGACAACTGCAACAAGCCCGTGATTGTGAGACTGACACAAACTCTTATACAGACAACTGCAACAAGCCCGTGATTGTGAGACTGACACAAACTCTTATACAGACAACTGCAACAAACACGTGATTGTGAGACTGACACAAACTCTTATACAGACAACTGCAACAAGCCCGTGATTGTGAGACTGACACAAACTCTTATACAGACAACTGCAACAAACACGTGATTGTGAGACTGACACAAACTCTTATACAGACAACTGCAACAAGCCCGTGATTGTGAGACTGACAGAAACTCTTATACAGACAACTGCAACAAACACGTGATTGTGAGACTGACACAAACTCTTATACAGACAACTGCAACAAACACGTGATTGTGAGACTGACACAAACTCTTATACAGACAACTGCAACAAACACGTGATTGTGAGACTGACACAAACTCTTATACAGACAACTGAAACAAACACGTGATTGTGAGACTGACACAAACTCTTATACAGACAACTGCAACAAATACGTGATTGTGAGACTGACACAAACTCTTATACAGACAACCGCAACAAACACGTGATTGTGAGACTGACACAAACTCTTAAACAGACAACCGCAACAAACACGTGATTGTGAGACTGACACAAACTCTTATACAGACAACTGCAACAAGCCCGTGATTGTGAGACTGACACAAACTCTTATACAGACAACTGCAACAAACACGTGATTGTGAGACTGACACAAACTCTTATACAGACAACTGCAACAAACACGTGATTGTGAGACTGACGCAAACTCTTATACAGACAACTGCAACAAACACGTGATTGTGAGACTGACGCAAACTCTTATACAGACAACTGCAACAAACACGTGATTGTGAGACTGACACAAACTCTTATACAGACAACTGCAACAAACACGTGATTGTGAGACTGACACAAACTCTTACACAGACAACTGCAACAAACACGTGATTGTGAGACTGACACAAACTCTTATACAGACAACTGCAACAAACACGTGATTGTGAGACTGACACAAACTCTTATACAGACAACTGCAACAAACACGTGATTGTGAGACTGACACAAACTCTTATACAGACAACTGCAACAAACACGTGATTGTGAGACTGACACAAACTCTTATACAGACAACTGCAACAAACACGTGATTGTGAGACTGACACAAACTCTTATACAGACAACTGCAACAAGCCCGTGATTGTGAGACTGACACAAACTCTTATACAGACAACTGCAACAAGCCCGTGATTGTGAGACTGACACAAACTCTTATACAGACAACTGCAACAAACACGTGATTGTGAGACTGACACAAACTCTTATACAGACAACTGCAACAAACACGTGATTGTGAGACTGACACAAACTCTTATACAGACAACTGCAACAAACCCGTGATTGTGAGACTGACACAAACTCTTAAACAGACAACTGCAACAAACACGTGATTTTGAGACTGACACAAACTCTTATACAGACAACTGCAACAAACACGTGATTGTGAGACTGACACAAACTCTTATACAGACAACTGCAACAAACACGTGATTGTGAGACTGACACAAACTCTTATACAGACAACTGCAACAAACACGTGATTGTGAGACTGACACAAACTCTTATACAGACAACTGCAACAAACACGTGATTGTGAGACTGACACAAACTCTTATACAGACAACTGCAACAAACACGTGATTGTGAGACTGACACAAACTCTTATACAAACAACTGCAACAAACACGTGATTGTGAGACTGACACAAACTCTTATACAGACAACTGCAACAAGCCCGTGATTGTGAGACTGACACAAACTCTTATACAGACAACTGCAACAAACACGTGATTGTGAGACTGACACAAACTCTTATACAGACAACTGCAACAAACACGTGATTGTGAGACTGACACAAACTCTTATACAGACAACTGCAACAAGCCCGTGATTGTGAGACTGACACAAACTCTTATACAGACAACTGCAACAAACACGTGATTGTGAGACTGACACAAACTCTTATACAGACAACTGCAACAAACACGTGATTGTGAGACTGACACAAACTCTTATACAGACAACTGCAACAAACACGTGATTGTGAGACTGACACAAACTCTTATACAGACAACTGCAACAAGCCCGTGATTGTGAGACTGACACAAACTCTTATACAGACAACTGCAACAAACACGTGATTGTGAGACTGACAAAAACTCTTATACAGACAACTGCAACAAACACGTGATTGTGAGACTGACAAAAACTCTTATACAGACAACTGCAACAAACACGTGATTGTGAGACTGACACAAACTCTTATACAGACAACTGCAACAAACACGTGATTGTGAGACTGACACAAACTCTTATACAGACAACTGCAACAAGCCCGTGATTGTGAGACTGACACAAACTCTTATACAGACAACTGCAACAAACACGTGATTGTGAGACTGACACAAACTCTTATACAGACAACTGCAACAAACACGTGATTGTGAGACTGACACAAACTCTTATACAGACAACTGAAACAAGCCCGTGATTGTGAGACTGACACAAACTCTTATACAGACAACTGCAACAAACACGTGATTGTGAGACTGACACAAACTCTTATACAGACAACTGCAACAAACACGTGATTGTGAGACTGACACAAACTCTTATACAGACAACCGCAACAAACACGTGATTGTGAGACTGACACAAACTCTTATACAGACAACCGCAACAAACACGTGATTGTGAGACTGACACAAACTCTTATACAGACAACTGCAACAAACACGTGATTGTGAGACTGACACAAACTCTTATACAGACAACTGCAACAAACACGTGATTGTGAGACTGACACAAACTCTTATACAGACAACTGCAACAAGCCCGTGATTGTGAGACTGACACAAACTCTTATACAGACAACTGCAACAAACACGTGATTGTGAGACTGACACAAACTCTTATACAGACAACTGCAACAAACACGTGATTGTGAGACTGACACAAACTCTTATACAGACAACTGCAACAAACCCGTGATTGTGAGACTGACACAAACTCTTATACAGACAACTGCAACAAACACGTGATTTTGAGACTGACACAAACTCTTATACAGACAACTGCAACAAACACGTGATTGTGAGACTGACACAAACTCTTATACAGACAACTGCAACAAACACGTGATTGTGAGACTGACACAAACTCTTATACAGACAACTGCAACAAACACGTGATTGTGAGACTGACACAAACTCTTATACAGACAACTGCAACAAACACGTGATTGTGAGACTGACACAAACTCTTATACAGACAACTGCAACAAACACGTGATTGTGAGACTGACACAAACTCTTATACAAACAACTGCAACAAACACGTGATTGTGAGACTGACACAAACTCTTATACAGACAACTGCAACAAGCCCGTGATTGTAAGACTGACACAAACTCTTATACAGACAACTGCAACAAACACGTGATTGTGAGACTGACACAAACTCTTATACAGACAACTGCAACAAACACGTGATTGTGAGACTGACACAAACTCTTATACAGACAACTGCAACAAGCCCGTGATTGTGAGACTGACACAAACTCTTATACAGACAACTGCAACAAACACGTGATTGTGAGACTGACACAAACTCTTATACAGACAACTGCAACAAACACGTGATTGTGAGACTGACACAAACTCTTATACAGACAACTGTAACAAACACGTGATTGTGAGACTGACACAAACTCTTATACAGACAACTGCAACAAGCCCGTGATTGTGAGACTGACACAAACTCTTATACAGACAACTGCAACAAGCCCGTGATTGTGAGACTGACACAAACTCTTATACAGACACCTGCAACAAACACGTGATTGTGAGACTGACACAAACTCTTATACAGACAACTGAAACAAGCCCGTGATTGTGAGACTGACACAAACTCTTATACAGACACCTGCAACAAACACGTGATTGTGAGACTGACACAAACTCTTATACAGACATCTGCAACAAGCCCGTGATTGTGAGACTGACACAAACTCTTATACAGACAACTGAAACAAGCCCGTGATTGTGAGACTGACACAAACTCTTATACAGACACCTGCAACAAACACGTGATTGTGAGACTGACACAAACTCTTATACAGACATCTGCAACAAGCCCGTGATTGTGAGACTGACACAAACTCTTATACAGACAACTGCAACAAACACGTGATTGTGAGACTGACACAAACTCTTATACAGACAACTGCAACAAACACGTGATTGTGAGACTGACACAAACTCTTATACAGACAACTGAAACAAGCCCGTGATTGTGAGACTGACACAAACTCTTATACAGACAACTGCAACAAACACGTGATTGTGAGACTGACACAAACTCTTATACAGACAACTGCAACAAACACGTGATTGTGAGACTGACACAAACTCTTATACAGACAACCGCAACAAACACGTGATTGTGAGACTGACACAAACTCTTATACAGACAACTGCAACAAGCCCGTGATTGTGAGACTGACACAAACTCTTATACAGACAACTGCAACAAACACGTGATTGTGAGACTGACACAAACTCTTATACAGACAACTGCAACAAACACGTGATTGTGAGACTGACACAAACTCTTATACAGACAACTGCAACAAACACGTGATTGTGAGACTGACACAAACTCTTATACAGACAACTGCAACAAACACGTGATTGTGAGACTGACACAAACTCTTATACAGACAAATGCAACAAACACGTGATTGTGAGACTGACACAAACTCTTATACAGACAACTGCAACAAACACGTGATTGTGAGACTGACACAAACTCTTATACAGACAACCGCAACAAACACGTGATTGTGAGACTGACACAAACTCTTATACAGACAACTGCAACAAGCCCGTGATTGTGAGACTGACACAAACTCTTATACAGACAACTGCAACAAACACGTGATTGTGAGACTGACACAAACTCTTATACAGACAACTGCAACAAACACGTGATATTGTGAGACTGACACAAACTCTTATACAGACAACTGCAACAAACACGTGATTGTGAGACTGACACAAACTCTTATACAGACAACCGCAACAAACACGTGATTGTGAGACTGACACAAACTCTTATACAGACAACCGCAACAAACACGTGATTGTGAGACTGACACAAACTCTTATACAGACAACCGCAACAAACACGTGATTGTGAGACTGACACAAACTCTTATACAGACAACTGCAACAAACACGTGATTGTGAGACTGACACAAACTCTTATACAGACAACTGCAACAAACACGTGATTGTGAGACTGACACAAACTCTTATACAGACAACTGCAACAAGCCCGTGATTGTGAGACTGACACAAACTCTTATACAGACAACTGCAACAAACACGTGATTGTGAGACTGACACAAACTCTTATACAGACAACTGCAACAAACACGTGATTGTGAGACTGACACAAACTCTTATACAGACAACTGCAACAAACCCGTGATTGTGAGACTGACACAAACTCTTATACAGACAACTGCAACAAACACGTGATTTTGAGACTGACACAAACTCTTATACAGACAACTGCAACAAACACGTGATTGTGAGACTGACACAAACTCTTATACAGACAACTGCAACAAACACGTGATTGTGAGACTGACACAAACTCTTATACAGACAACTGCAACAAACACGTGATTGTGAGACTGACACAAACTCTTATACAGACAACTGCAACAAACACGTGATTGTGAGACTGACACAAACTCTTATACAGACAACTGCCACAAACACGTGATTGTGAGACTGACACAAACTCTTATACAAACAACTGCAACAAACACGTGATTGTGAGACTGACACAAACTCTTATACAGACAACTGCAACAAGCCCGTGATTGTAAGACTGACACAAACTCTTATACAGACAACTGCAACAAACACGTGATTGTGAGACTGACACAAACTCTTATACAGACAACTGCAACAAACACGTGATTGTGAGACTGACACAAACTCTTATACAGACAACTGCAACAAGCCCGTGATTGTGAGACTGACACAAACTCTTATACAGACAACTGCAACAAACACGTGATTGTGAGACTGACACAAACTCTTATACAGACAACTGCAACAAACACGTGATTGTGAGACTGACACAAACTCTTATACAGACAACTGCAACAAACACGTGATTGTGAGACTGACACAAACTCTTATACAGACAACTGCAACAAGCCCGTGATTGTGAGACTGACACAAACTCTTATACAGACAACTGCAACAAGCCCGTGATTGTGAGACTGACACAAACTCTTATACAGACACCTGCAACAAACACGTGATTGTGAGACTGACACAAACTCTTATACAGACAACTGAAACAAGCCCGTGATTGTGAGACTGACACAAACTCTTATACAGACACCTGCAACAAACACGTGATTGTGAGACTAACACAAACTCTTATACAGACATCTGCAACAAGCCCGTGATTGTGAGACTGACACAAACTCTTATACAGACAACTGCAACAAACACGTGATTGTGAGACTGACACAAACTCTTATACAGACAAATGCAACAAACACGTGATTGTGAGACTGACACAAACTCTTATACAGACAACTGCAACAAACACGTGATTGTGAGACTGACACAAACTCTTATACAGACAACTGCATCAAACACGTGATTGTGAGACTGACACAAACTCTTATACAGACAACTGCAACAAGCCCGTGATTGTGAGACTGACACAAACTCTTATACAGACAACTGCAACAAGCCCGTGATTGTGAGACTGACACAAACTCTTATACAGACAACTGCAACAAACACGTGATTGTGAGACTGACACAAACTCTTATACAGACAACTGCAACAAACACGTGATTGTGAGACTGACACAAACTCTTATACAGACAACTGCAACAAACACGTGATTGTGAGACTGACACAAACTCTTATACAGACAACTGCAACAAACACGTGATTGTGAGACTGACACAAACTCTTATACAGACAACTGCAACAAACGCGTGATTGTGAGACTGACACAAACTCTTATACAGACAACTGCAACAAACACGTGATTGTGAGACTGACACAAACTCTTATACAGACAACTGCAACAAACACGTGATTGTGAGACTGACACAAACTCTTATACAGACAACTGCAACAAACACGTGATTGTGAGACTGACACAAACTCTTATACAGACAACTGCAACAAACACGTGATTGTGAGACTGACACAAACTCTTATACAGACAACCGCAACAAACACGTGATTGTGAGACTGACACAAACTCTTATACAGACAACCGCAACAAACACGTGATTGTGAGACTGACACAAACTCTTATACAGACAACCGCAACAAAAACGTGATTGTGAGACTGACACAAACTCTTATACAGACAACCGCAACAAACACGTGATTGTGAGACTGACACAAACTCTTATACAGACAACCGCAACAAACACGTGATTGTGAGACTGACACAAACTCTTATACAGACAACTGCAACAAACACGTGATTGTGAGACTGACACAAACTCTTATACAGACAACTGCAACAAACACGTGATTGTGAGACTGACACAAACTCTTATACAGACAACTGCAACAAACACGTGATTGTGAGACTGACACAAACTCTTATACAGACAACTGCAACAAACACGTGATTGTGAGACTGACACAAACTCTTATACAGACAACTACAACAAACACGTGATTGTGAGACTGACACAAACTCTTATACAGACAACCGCAATAAACACGTGATTGCGAGACTGACACAAACTCTTATACAGACAACCGCAACAAACACGTGATTGTGAGACTGACACAAACTCTTATACAGACAACCGCAACAAACACGTGATTGTGAGACTGACACAAACTCTTATACAAACAACCGCAACAAACACGTGATTGTGAGACTGACACAAACTCTTATACAGACAACTGCAACAAGCCCGTGATTGTGAGACTGACACAAACTCTTATACAGACAACTGCAACAAGCCCGTGATTGTGAGACTGACACAAACTCTTATACAGACAACTGCAACAAACATGTGATTGTGAGACTGACACAAACTCTTATACAGACAACTGCAACAAACACGTGATTGTGAGACTGACACAAACTCTTATACAGACAACTGCAACAAGCCCGTGATTGTGAGACTGACACAAACTCTTATACAGACAACTGCAACAAGCCCGTGATTGTGAGACTGACACAAACTCTTATACAGACACCTGCAACAAACACGTGATTGTGAGACTGACACAAACTCTTATACAGACAACTGAAACAAGCCCGTGATTGTGAGACTGACACAAACTCTTATACAGACACCTGCAACAAACACGTGATTGTGAGACTGACACAAACTCTTATACAGACATCTGCAACAAGCCCGTGATTGTGAGACTGACACAAACTCTTATACAGACAACTGAAACAAGCCCGTGATTGTGAGACTGACACAAACTCTTATACAGACACCTGCAACAAACACGTGATTGTGAGACTGACACAAACTCTTATACAGACATCTGCAACAAGCCCGTGATTGTGAGACTGACACAAACTCTTATACAGACAACTGCAACAAACACGTGATTGTGAGACTGACACAAACTCTTATACAGACAACTGCAACAAACACGTGATTGTGAGACTGACACAAACTCTTATACAGACAACTGAAACAAGCCCGTGATTGTGAAACTGACACAAACTCTTATACAGACAACTGCAACAAACACGTGATTGTGAGACTGACACAAACTCTTATACAGACAACTGCAACAAACACGTGATTGTGAGACTGACACAAACTCTTATACAGACAACCGCAACAAACACGTGATTGTGAGACTGACACAAACTCTTATACAGACAACTGCAACAAGCCCGTGATTGTGAGACTGACACAAACTCTTATACAGACAACTGCAACAAACACGTGATTGTGAGACTGACACAAACTCTTATACAGACAACTGCAACAAACACGTGATTGTGAGACTGACACAAACTCTTATACAGACAACTGCAACAAACACGTGATTGTGAGACTGACACAAACTCTTATACAGACAAATGCAACAAACACGTGATTGTGAGACTGACACAAACTCTTATACAGACAACTGCAACAAACACGTGATTGTGAGACTGACACAAACTCTTATACAGACAACCGCAACAAACACGTGATTGTGAGACTGACACAAACTCTTATACAGACAACTGCAACAAGCCCGTGATTGTGAGACTGACACAAACTCTTATACAGACAACTGCAACAAACACGTGATTGTGAGACTGACACAAACTCTTATACAGACAACTGCAACAAACACGTGATTGTGAGACTGACACAAACTCTTATACAGACAACTCCAACAAACACGTGATTGTGAGACTGACACAAACTCTTATACAGACAACCGCAACAAACACGTGATTGTGAGACTGACACAAACTCTTATACAGACAACCGCAACAAACACGTGATTGTGAGACTGACACAAACTCTTATACAGACAACCGCAACCAACACGTGATTGTGAGACTGACACAAACTCTTATACAGACAACTGCAACAAACACGTGATTGTGAGACTGACACAAACTCTTATACAGACAACTGCAACAAACACGTGATTGTGAGACTGACACAAACTCTTATACAGACAACTGCAACAAGCCCGTGATTGTGAGACTGACACAAACTCTTATACAGACAACTGCAACAAACACGTGATTGTGAGACTGACACAAACTCTTATACAGACAACTGCAACAAACACGTGATTGTGAGACTGACACAAACTCTTATACAGACAACTGCAACAAACCCGTGATTGTGAGACTGACACAAACTCTTATACAGACAACTGCAACAAACACGTGATTTTGAGACTGACACAAACTCTTATACAGACAAATGCAACAAACACGTGATTGTGAGACTGACACAAACTCTTATACAGACAACTGCAACAAACACGTGATTGTGAGACTGACACAAACTCTTATACAGACAACTGCAACAAACACGTGATTGTGAGACTGACACAAACTCTTATACAGACAATTGCAACAAACACGTGATTGTGAGACTGACACAAACTCTTATACAGACAACTGCAACAAACACGTGATTGTGAGACTGACACAAACTCTTATACAAACAACTGCAACAAACACGTGATTGTGAGACTGACACAAACTCTTATACAGACAACTGCAACAAGCCCGTGATTGTAAGACTGACACAAACTCTTATACAGACAACTGCAACAAACACGTGATTGTGAGACTGACACAAACTCTTATACAGACAACTGCAACAAACACGTGATTGTGAGACTGACACAAACTCTTATACAGACAACTGCAACAAGCCCGTGATTGTGAGACTGACACAAACTCTTATACAGACAACTGCAACAAACACGTGATTGTGAGACTGACACAAACTCTTATACAGACAACTGCAACAAACACGTGATTGTGAGACTGACACAAACTCTTATACAGACAACTGCAACAAACACGTGATTGTGAGACTGACACAAACTCTTATACAGACAACTGCAACAAGCCCGTGATTGTGAGACTGACACAAACTCTTATACAGACAACTGCAACAAGCCCGTGATTGTGAGACTGACACAAACTCTTATACAGACACCTGCAACAAACACGTGATTGTGAGACTGACACAAACTCTTATACAGACAACTGAAACAAGCCCGTGATTGTGAGACTGACACAAACTCTTATACAGACACCTGCAACAAACACGTGATTGTGAGACTGACACAAACTCTTATACAGACATCTGCAACAAGCCCGTGATTGTGAGACTGACACAAACTCTTATACAGACAACTGCAACAAACACGTGATTGTGAGACTGACACAAACTCTTATACAGACAAATGCAACAAACACGTGATTGTGAGACTGACACAAACTCTTATACAGACAACTGCAACAAACACGTGATTGTGAGACTGACACAAACTCTTATACAGACAACTGCATCAAACACGTGATTGTGAGACTGACACAAACTCTTATACAGACAACTGCAACAAGCCCGTGATTGTGAGACTGACACAAACTCTTATACAGACAACTGCAACAAGCCCGTGATTGTGAGACTGACACAAACTCTTATACAGACAACTGCAACAAACACGTGATTGTGAGACTGACACAAACTCTTATACAGACAACTGCAACAAACACGTGATTGTGAGACTGACACAAACTCTTATACAGACAACTGCAACAAACACGTGATTGTGAGACTGACACAAACTCTTATACAGACAACTGCAACAAACACGTGATTGTGAGACTGACACAAACTCTTATACAGACAACTGCAACAAACACGTGATTGTGAGACTGACACAAACTCTTATACAGACAACTGCAACAAACACGTGATTGTGAGACTGACACAAACTCTTATACAGACAACTGCAACAAACACGTGATTGTGAGACTGACACAAACTCTTATACAGACAACTGCAACAAACACGTGATTGTGAGACTGACACAAACTCTTATACAGACAACTGCAACAAACACGTGATTGTGAGACTGACACAAACTCTTATACAGACAACCGCAACAAACACGTGATTGTGAGACTGACACAAACTCTTATACAGACAACCGCAACAAACACGTGATTGTGAGACTGACACAAACTCTTATACAGACAACCGCAACAAACACGTGATTGTGAGACTGACACAAACTCTTATACAGACAACCGCAACAAACACGTGATTGTGAGACTGACACAAACTCTTATACAGACAACTGCAACAAACACGTGATTGTGAGACTGACACAAACTCTTATACAGACAACTGCAACAAACACGTGATTGTGAGACTGACACAAACTCTTATACAGACAACTGCAACAAACACGTGATTGTGAGACTGACACAAACTCTTATACAGACAACTGCAACAAACACGTGATTGTGAGACTGACACAAACTCTTATACAGACAACTGCAACAAACACGTGATTGTGAGACTGACACAAACTCTTATACAGACAACTGCAACAAACACGTGATTGTGAGACTGACACAAACTCTTATACAGACAACCGCAACAAACACGTGATTGCGAGACTGACACAAACTCTTATACAGACAACCGCAACAAACACGTGATTGTGAGACTGACACAAACTCTTATACAGACAACCGCAACAAACACGTGATTGTGAGACTGACACAAACTCTTATACAGACAACTGCAACAAGCCCGTGATTGTGAGACTGACACAAACTCTTATACAGACAACTGCAACAAGCCCGTGATTGTGAGACTGACACAAACTCTTATACAGACAACTGCAACAAACATGTGATTGTGAGACTGACACAAACTCTTATACAGACAACTGCAACAAACACGTGATTGTGAGACTGACACAAACTCTTATACAGACAACTGCAACAAACACGTGTTTGTGAGACTGACACAAACTCTTATACAGACAACTGCAACAAGCCCGTGATTGTGAGACTGACACAAACTCTTATACAGACAACTGCAACAAACACGTGATTGTGAGACTGACGCAAACTCTTATACAGACAACTGCAACAAACACGTGATTGTGAGACTGACACAAACTCTTATACAGACAACTGCAACAAACACGTGATTGTGAGACTGACACAAACTCTTATACAGACAACTGCAACAAACACGTGATTGTGAGACTGACACAAACTCTTACACAGACAACTGCAACAAACACGTGATTGTGAGACTGACACAAACTCTTATACAGACAACTGCAACAAACACGTGATTGTGAGACTGACACAAACTCTTATACAGACAACTGCAACAAACACGTGATTGTGAGACTGACACAAACTCTTACACAGACAACTGCAACAAACACGTGATTGTGAGACTGACATCTGGGCTACTACAGCTTGCTTCTTCTGTCACTACAACAACTAGGATGCTAAACCCAGCTGATAAAATGAAGTCTAGATTGTACTACAAATTGACAGTCGTTTTTTAATTGATCTAACTAACACGAGTTATAAGTGTATAATTACATGAGATAAGTTTAATAAATATATACACATACCATGAATCCTGATTGCATTAGCTACAAATGTTTAGAAATGTATTCTCTGAATATCTCCCCACATGGAAAGGGATTTTGAAATTCGGGGTAAAGGTGTAACTAACAACAAATGCAAAGTAACCTAACTGCGTCGACCCAATTTCGTTCGGTTTCCGGATGTTCTTAGCAATGATATTGGCTCGCATAGTGTGGGAATGGTGACGCACATCTTTACAATGATCTACTTTGGGCGTTGAGTTCAAATTGCATTCAACTCCACTGAGGGTGCATAACCAAGCCAGGCCTAGCCGACAATGCTGTGCTGAATTTATGACTTGGTTTCAACCTGATAACTGCGTCTGTGGCCTAGGGTAGGGTTGCCTGATTGTGTAACTGAGAAACAGGGACATTCCTTGGAAGCATATGAAGAAACAGAAGTTAGCGTTACCGAGAGGTTTAACCTCCGTTATGTATGTTGACAGTGAGGTAGTGGGTTCATCCAATACATTGGTCAGTTTCACTGACACGCTGACATTTCGTTCAGAATGCAATTGCAAACTAACACCAACATTTGAAGTGTTATCAGCTGAAAATCTAGAAAGAGTTTCATTTGATTAAATTTGTCAATTGGAAATGGAAAAAAAAACACCAGGACAAACAAGAGTGCAAGCGTAACGAAAATTGTTTCTGGTCAGTGAATTGTCACAAAAACCAATATTGTTCCGGAAAACCGGTTCGCCTGGCACGCCAAGCTAAGGGGATAGTGACAGACAGTTTGACAAGTCCCCGACATACAGAATCGAGGTTTCCAAATCAGTCGCCGGCGATTTGCAAGCAGACTGATTTGCGTTGATGTGTTTGTATGAGACGTCGAGCGTTCAGAAAGGAATGGTAAACCACTGAACTAAAATAGTCTAGAAAATCAGAAACAGTCAATGTATGTTGGGGTTGATTGCAACGTCCTATAAAGACATACAACTAACGTGTCTTCTTACAATTTAATTCTATCCCTAGTTATTCACAGTGTGCAACAACCGCATCTACTAAATGTTGCAGATTCTGCTCATTGTCTGCGATCAATACTGTATTATCTGCATATCTATTGTTATTGATGTTTCATTCTCCGATGCTGATTCCTTTCATTTCCTTTCGATACATGAAGCCCACAAAGGGGCACTCTCCCGCTGTTTATGCTTCACTTCGACACCGCAAGGTACAAGAGGAACCAGATGAGATGAGATTAGATGAGATAAGATGGAATGAGATGAGAATGGTAATATAAGAGACATTGACCCTGTCCGAATATACAGTTAACGCTGGTGGTGTTAATATTGTGCATGCACATATCTCTACAATGTACTGAAGAGTTTAAGACATGCCAGAATGGTTTCATAACTTGAAGAAGAAAATATCGGAACTGCGCCTGTAAGTTCTAGAGGGAATGCAACACACCCTGGCAAACGCAACTCTGGGGACGAGGTATATGCCAGGATGGGTAGACAGGGTTGTCTTTTGATTTTACGTAGAATACGACAGAGTAAAGTAATCTCTTACTCTCACTCTCTTTTGCCCATAGTCCCTCACTGAAACATAGGCCCTTAACCAACTCACACAAAGCCTTCCTGTCTTTTACTAACTTGTGAAGCTCGCCCAATGTTCTACTCGTGTTGTTCACCACTGAATCTAGTTTCTTGCTTTGAGTGTGTTTAATTCTCCTCCTAATTCTTTGCCAAGCTGGTTTCAGGCCAAAGACTCCACTATCTTACTATTGTTAGGTTTTCTAATTGTGTGTTCAAATCTTTTCCTCGCCTCTTGATTCGCAGGAACGTGTCTAGTTCTCTTTCTAAGCCCTGAACGAGTGAAACTGTCTTACCATCTTAATGCTTCTATTCTGAATAGGCACTCGTTAATGCATTATTGTAGTATTTTAGTGATTGTTTTCGTTGTTCCCCATCTTTCTGATCCCCATTGCCTGACAGATTTAACGTTATAGGTAACTATTTTATGTTTCGTTCTAGATTTAATTTAATTTTTTAATTTTAATTTTTCACTTCCACAAATTTCCTAGTTTTATGAAAGCTCTTGACTTTTGTATACTTATTTTAATATTTAATACCATTTTTTTAACAGAAGTAATTATTGTTGTCCTCATAATAGAGCCCACTGTCACTAACACTAATAAAATCAGTTATCAGTTATCAGTTATCAGTTGGGGTATCTTCATTGTACTCCGGACATGTCCATAGGTGCTCAGATCCTCCCCCCAGCATATGCATCAGCGTCCGGTGGCTAATAGTGCCAGTTCTGTGTTGGTTGACGAGGCGCTTTGTTTTCCCGATGTACCTCTCGCGTCTGGCTGTGCCGATTCTTACTCCCAAGTCTTTCATCATGGACAGCGATGTGGAATCACTGACGTCAAAGTTCTCTGTTCTCGCCATATCTTTAAGGACGTTAATACCAGCGGCACGATCCATGGGCTGGCCATCTACAGGGGTGCAGAGCCAGCCAGTTTATCAGCTCGTTCATTTCCCTCGACTCCCGCGTGTCCCGGGACGAAGATGAAGGTGACTTTACGAACAACAGACTTCCGCAGCGACTCAGTCCACTGTCTACGTACAGATCCAGCTTCGACCTTCTGAATCATGCTCATTGAATCACTTAGTACACACACGTTGGTATAATGCTGTGATTCCAGCCATATGAAAGCCTGTGTAACTGCCATCACCTCCATCGTCATGCTGCTCGTGGTCATAGAGTGGGCACCACTGGGTTCTTGAACGGTTCGGCCCGCTGAACGGGCTGTAAATGCCCACGCACTTCTCTGCTGCTTTACAACAGACCCATCTGTATAGATGAGCACTTCGGGGCTATCTGAGTGTTCATAGATGAGCGCGTTAACCTCAGCATTGACAAAGGCGGGGTTCTGCTCTCTGCACCGTCTGTCGAGTGTGATAATGCAGGAGAAAGTGCACTTAAAAGCTGGAGGCACCGGCACCCATTCCTTGCCGGGATTGATACTGGTAAGACTGCAGACCTGTCTGACGACATCTTCCGCCCGACCCATCCATGATTTGCCCCTCTTTAGCCTGTCACCCTTTTCTCTGAATATAGCGTCATGCAGAGGGTGCTGCTCATCTGCACTTATTTTTAAGTATGCACGACCTCTCCAGATCTTGATCCTGTGTTCCATTGTCGGGAAGTCAAGGAGGTATCTCATTGCTACACAGCTGGTGTCTCTCGTGCAGCCCAAAATAATGCGCATGGCTTCGTTTTGTACCTTTTAAAGTCTTCCAATCTGTGTAGGGCTGACAGTGAGGATGGCCAGGGCATACTCGATGCGTGAAAGCACAAGTCCTTGGAACAGAAGTATTAGCAGTCTTTGCTCGATATTGGCAGTCGCCATGACTCTCATTGCTGACAAACCTTTTCGAGATTTCGCTATGACATAATCGACATGATCTTTGAAGGACAGGCTACGATCAAGCCTCACGCCAAGATATGTCATTGACTGGGTTCTACTCAGAATGCTCCCATCCATTCTTACTGCCGGCAGGTCTGTTTTCACAATATCGTTGTTTAGGGAGAACCATGTAACCGATGCCTTTGCAGGGTTGACATGGGCATCGGCATCAGCACACCATGAGGAAATTCGATCTAGTTCGCCCTGCATATCATTGGCAACCGCCTGTCTATCTCGACCATGTCGATACACGAGGATGTCGTCAACGAATGACAGAGTCCTACCCCTCCCGTCCAACTGTTGTTCAGTGATCGGCACCGTATACACGTTGAATAGTACTGGTGACAGTGGTGAACCCTGCGGCAATCCTGGACATATCGTTATCGGCTCAGAAGACCAACTAATAAAATCGACAAAAGGCATCACTGTCGCACTCCTCTTCTTGTTTCAAATGTTTCTGATAGTTGTTCATGAAGAAGAAATCTACATTTTATGTTTCTATATTTGCCGACTTTATAATTTTCTTTGAAATCCCAGAGTGCGTAATCATTTTCCGAAGGATTCCCTTATGCCACGATGTTAATTCGGTTGTAAATGATGAATAATGTTGTCTAGGTGTATTAGTTATATTTATATGTTACTATATTATACTTATAATATAGTAACATATACAGGCAGGAAATCAGACCCCTTCCAAATAACATCTGGATTGAAACAGGGTGATGCACTATCGCCGCTACTCTTCAATCTGGCTCTAGAAAAAGTTGTAAGGAAGGTAAAGGAGGAATGTGATATTGGAGGAACATCCAAGCTGCTTGGTTATGCAGATGATATAGATATTATAGGGCAAAGTGAACAAAAGACATTGGAAATATTGACTCACTTAAAGGAAAAAGCCCAACAGATGGGGCTGGTTATCAACCAAGATAAGACAGAATATATGGTAATTTCAAGAGACGGAATGACTAAAAACTCAGGCCACATACAAATAGATAATATGACCATTAAAAGAACGGAAACATACAAATACCTGGGTACAATCTTCAACTGCTCCAACATCATAAGGGAAGAAATACAAACTAGAATCAACTCTGGAAATAAGATATACTATGCACTACAACATCTACTAAAATCAAAGGCGCTATCTCGTAACACCAAAATCACAATATACAAAACACTGATCAGACCAGTTGTGCTGTATGGCTCTGAAACCTGGAGTACAACGAAAGGCGACGAAGCCTTGTTACAAACCTTTGAGAACAAAATTTTAAGACGCATCTTTGGACCCATTAGGGATACACAAAGTGGAGAGTGGAAAAGAAGAAGTAACAAAGACATTTATGATTTGTTTAAGTCCCCGCTAATCACTGGTATCATGAAGGCTAATAGACTACAATGGCTGGGGCATATAGAAAGAATGGAAGATAATAGGGAAACAAAACTCGCTTACACTCAGGAAATAAATGACCGTAGACCCCGAGGTAGACCAAGAAGGCGGTGGAGAGATAATACATGTACAGACCTACAAGCACTTGGAATCAACGACTGGCAAGAGAAGGTCCACCAGAGAGACGAATGGAGACAGATTGTATTTGCAGCAAAGAACCTCAATGGCTCGGAACGCTGAAGAAGAAGAAGAAGAAGGTGTTTTAGTGTGAACGTTGTTTAATTGTGACTATTCCAGTCACATGCCGCGATTAACAACTTTTTCTCACAGATGCGCTCAGTGGAGTAGTCACAGAAAATGAAAAGTACCTTATGCGATAAGTCACTATCATTGCATGTAAGAAAGAGAGAAATACTATATAGAACCTGGTTTGCTGTATGGCAGTGTATCGAAGAATGTAAATTAATCAATCAGGAAGAACTTAGGAGCAAACTAGATGTGGTTCTTGAGACGAATGTTGCTGATTCCGTTTACTGCCAGTGTAACTAACCACGATTGTCCACAAGAGGCTAATAAAACTAGAACATTGTTTACAACAATAAGAAAGAGATAAACAACTTTCTTTGGTCATGTGATGAGACGATTGGAGAATATCACGATAACCTGAAACATCAATGGGAAAAGAGGCGTAGTCATATCAAGATAAATGATGATGGATGGACTGAGACGGTGACAAGAAGGAATATCAACAACAGAGTTGACCGAGAACACCAAATACCGAGATCTGTGGAGAGACATGAACGCCAATACTTGCTGATAGGGCACATAATGATGATGAGAATGTAAGGACGACAGAGAAAGATGAACGTGAATAGATCATACAGCTGGGTAACAAATAACAGTTTAAGCCACATCAATTTTGTTAGCAAATATCAAATCAGAGAATGGAAAGGTAAGTCATGATCGCCGATGTCTGCTCCAGACCAGGCATCTCAAGAAAATAAGTATCAAGAATTAGTACTATACACTTGATATGGAAAGTGCAATGGCTACTCCTCTGTATTTATAAAACAGCGGTAGGGGTTTACGGCACTGTGGATCATAAGAGGCAGGACTGGTTTGCGGCAAACAGCCAGATACTGCAGCCCTTGATTGATAAAAATGAGACAGTATGGAAAAATGGTTTTCACATACCGCCTTTTTGAAACAGAAAGTTCACCGACCAGTATAAGTTCAAAATTAGTGAGTGACCGGGCGCTGACTTGATCATGGCCTGCTAACCGAGGGTTTACCTTTAGTTGTTAGTGAAATGAGAAATTCAGGAAACATGAAGCCAAACTTAGCATAGGCTTTGTCGGGAACTGTCAGTTTGGGCAAGAAATACAACGGAGGGGCAGATTTATAGCAGTGGGAACGTGCTTGAGCTGGGAAATCTAATTTAAAGAGCATGAACTCAAACAAGGACTATGAACTCAGGACCATGAACGTCAGAGACAATGTAGATTTGGGTTAATGATATGATGGTAGTATGCAAATTAAGCAGGGTACGCGAGGTACTGATTGGAGGACAAGGGACAGCGACGTCACGTGATTCAAGAAAGGCGCCAACTCGAGAGGTGATATATATTTTGGATCCAGTCAGTTGGGAGAGTGTGGAACGAGCCAGGGTGCGGTAGCAGCAGATCCGAGGGCTGGGCGGTCGCCCAGCCCAGGAGGAAGTGTGAGTTTGGAACTCCAGCAATGGTTATGTCTATATATCAGGCTGTTTAGTGTCCAGGAAGATGGAGAGGCAGTATTAAAGACGGAAAGGATGCATATATCACGGTTTCGTCTGGACTGCCGAAGTAAAGTAGGATGGTCAAGGATCTGTGAACCATTTATTCCAGATAGATAAATCTGATGGAGTGGAACGCAAATTCCGAGGATCACAAAATGGCGTGCAAGCCATTTGAGAAGGACTGTTGGCTAAAGAAGACCGCTCGTTAGTTGCAGTAGATGGCTAAACGTCAAATAGGACAACCACTAGCCAGACTGCGATCGGAATCACACGGGAAACTCTGCGATCGGAATCACACAGGAGACTAATGGCAAACATGATTGGAAAGGTCAAGTGGGATTCACGACAAACGAGAGGTTGAAGAAAGCAATCGTATTTCAGATATGAAACCCAGAAGGACGACCAGAAAACCCACTGGATGGCAGAAGTTGAATGTAAGTTGGCATAAGACTTAGACCTAATTAGTTTAATTGTATATTATAATCGGGTACCTTAGTTTAGAGAACTATAGCAAACTACCGTAGGTGAACTTACCGCGTAATCATGAACGACCGACAAATGTCAGGACTGAGTGCAGCGTCCTGCAAAGGGCCCACACCTAACTAGCTAGCTAACTATAATAGCAGTCTAAGCAAGGAAGCATTGGCAAACTACTGAACGTTAACCCGCTAAATGGATCACGACCCGGCAAAGGATCAGGACTGAATGCGACGTCTTGCATATGACCTATATTTAAATGGCCGAAATAGAGTGTTGGGAGTCATATTAATCGGAGAGATAAGCAGAGTGTGGATAAACTGTAAATGTGCATGTAAATTAAGTAATTGAACTAAAAGATTAATGATAACTAGGCGGGTCAACACGGCATTTAAATACGCAGAGATGGCAGTATTGCAAGGATATAAACACAGCGACCAAACACAGCAGACGGCAGAAGAAGATGGCAAGGCACTCGCGATCACTAGGTCAACCAGACAATAGGTGAGGTCGTCGGCCGGAGACGGGGCGGACACAGGAAGGAATGTTGTCTTTTGTTCGCTGGGCATAGGTGAAAGGAGGTCGCGCTTCTGCTGTTGTGTAGTTAAGGCTGGCCTGGCGTGGTACAGGCCGCGAGTTCAAATCTTCCGGTAAATGGTTAAATACTTAATGTTGGCTGTAGGCGGCACGTCGGGAAATAGGCGATAATAATATTAGTTAAATATATATAAACGATAAATTACTGTGTTTAAAATACTGTTCTTAATTTATGTTATAGCTAAGATATATTGATACTAGCGTAGATAGGGAAGCAATAGCTGGTAAGGACTTTGTAGGTAGTGAAAGACTAAGGTTGATAGTGACATAAAACTTACGGGTATTGTTTTATAATGTTTCAGACATCGTCTGGGTAAAACTGGAGTCGCCTGGATAAACCAGGCATAGCTGAATAAACAGTTACCCGCTGAACAAGTTGGATGGGAGCGAATTAAATCCCTGGGTATATGGATTGATGGATCAATCTGTGGATCAATGGGTGTTTGGTCTGAATACATGTACCACTGATAAGCCTACGGAGAGATAGTTATGAAACAAAGGCCGGTGTAATTCCTAGATTTAGTCCTTTTCTTCATGCGGTTAGGAGGTGATAGTAGGTAATAATTTCTCTAACATCTGGTTGCATAGTTTATTATATTGTCTACCTCCCCTTGTGACGACATGCAGTATTGTGTTGTTTTTTTGGAGTCGATTATACGTAGATGTGTCTTCAATGCATGTACTGGTTACTTTATGTGATTATGCTGTAGATTGTCACTCTGTTACTGTTCAGAAGAAAATAAATATGTTTGAGTTGCCTTTTATTTCGACTTGTCAGTCTGAAGTAATATAAGTAGAGTAGTTTAGAGACCTTGTGAGGCTGTACATCTCTTCTATAACCTGATAACCTACACCACGAGACATTGATGGTGCAATAGTAATTAACTATTGTTCTCACGCGGAGACACGAACCTACATCTGTCGTATCCCTTACTCTCATCCTCTTTTTTCTCCTTCTCTCTCTTCATATTTCTTTACTATCAAAGGTAGTGTGTAGTAGGCAGAGTTCGACTGAGGAACGAACTTGTAGGCTTCACACTATTTACATCATTTCCCTCATCATTCTTTTCTCTCTCTTCTCTCTCTCCTCACTTCCTCCTTCTTCTTCCTCTTCTTTTCTAGCTGTCACAAATGGCGTCGTCTGGCAAGGATATGTTTCCAGAATTTTCTGGGACCTTCCAGCTTAGTCCGGGAGCTCCCAGGAGATTCCATGTGAACTTTGTTTCTGTGGTGTCAGGTTCTACTACATAGTGAGATCGTATACATAGATTTGTCGCTTACAGTCAGTAGTTCGTGATAGCCTGCTCGATAGTTGTCTCAGTAAGTGTTCCTTTACTAGGCTACGTATCTCATAGCTGGTTGGTAAATTGTCTGAACTATCTGTCGGCGAGGTTTCTACTAAGTCTGTTCAGTTAGAAACTCTTGTGTAAAGTACACCGGCCAAACCACCTTGCTACAAGAACATCGGCAAGACCCACTATAACAAAATAGCCAGGGATAGCCAACTCAGAAGGAGAGTCAGCGCAGCGGAATCTGTCCGAAATGAGCTCAGACAACAGCTGAGCAGTGCAAGACAACGTAAAGGTGGCCTTATCTTTTCATCATTGAAGAGTATCAGAATAAAATACTCCACCGTTATACAAAGGTCACCCACTCTTCGTCCAGGAAGTCAAGAGTCATAATTGATGACAGGGCATGGCAGGCGAAACCCAGAGCCATGCAAAGTAAAAGAACAATTCCCACACCTGTTATGCAGAGCCAGCCAAACCTGTGGCTGTCCGGGGAATGAATTTCGCTGGCTCTTTTAGGGAACAGTTATGAAGCTGTTTAGGTGACAGAACCCAACATTTCTGGTGGCAGTGTAGGCATTCGAGGCCACTAAGAAAATATAGCGCTCCTCCCCCCCCCCCCCCTTTTGGTGTTGCCCTGCAAGGAACGACAACAAGGACTCATCGTGCTAGCGTGCCCCACCAGCGGCAGAGCGAGACGGGCTGTGCCGAAGTTACCAATGGCACATGTGCATACCAGAAATGCACGCATGAACGATAACAATTAGATCATCATGAGGTGATGTTTCCCCTTTGTTTTATGCAGTGAGTTAATTATGGCTGTTGTGAAGAGACAGATGACAGTGTCACTCGTGGTAGTTAGAATATCCTTTTTTTTTAGAGGCGGGAACGGAGGTGGAATTCAGTGTACCAGCGTGTTCAAGTTGCATGATACCAGATTTAGATATGTTAACGGTGTTGGGCAGTGAATGACCAGTGACGCCCTACATTTCTGCCCATGCATATAGAATAGACACAGAAAGACAATCGTAGAAATTCAGTGAAGAAGATCGGAATCCTGAGAGCACCATCAAACAGAAGCATATGCGATATATATTTCAGCATGACAATGAACAGTAATTAAATAATTAGTTAAACGTTCGTGGTGTAGTGTTGGTTCATAATTGAATGACAATTTTGTTGTAGCCACGTGCATATGGGTAGTAGCGTTTAGCCATCCTTTGTTTGTTTTACAGGTTCATGAATGCAGTTAGAAACATGTTATTTTGTTGTTTAAATGAATATGACTACTTGAGGGGATCAACTGTTGTGGAGCAGTTAGCTCCCTTGTTATTTCCATAGCGGAAATTGTCAAGTCGGGTACGCGAATGCTTTTATTTTTGTGTGGGCCTCACTCTATTGTGTTCAAGGGCAGACACAACTGCAGTATTAGGTGTCATAAGGACTACACATAGTTCAATGTCGTGTCAGGAGGCCAAGGAGACCATTTATAATCTGAGATTGCCCGAGTAGATGTTAATGCCCGTACATGTTGGTTTTAATGTGAAGGGGCATGGCGAAGAATATATGTTAGCGCCATGTCCGGGAACTGGGCAAACAAATGTTTTTTTTTTGGAGTTATTTCAGCGCCAGGGTGTCCAAGAACTGGGCACACATTTTTTTTCAGAGTTATTTCAGCGCCAAGAGAATAAAGCATAATGTCCAAGAACTGGGCATACCATATTTTTTTCCAGAGTTATTTCAGCGCCAAGACAATGGAGCACGATGTCCAACGACTGGGCGCACATTTTTTTTTATGTCAAAAGTTATTTCATGATATAAGTTTGGTTTGTGTCTGTGGCCACTAAGTGTTGTTTACTTACAGTAGGGGCTGATTTGTTTTTGTGTACAGCGGCGGCGATTGTGAATATTGCAGCTTCAGGCTGATGTGTCCTTGCGAATAGGGGAGAATTTGTTGTTTTATTATGTGTGGTGACCAGGCATTTTCCTGTGAGGTCACAGGAATTGTTACAATGTTTTTCAGATTCAAGAATGATTGGACACATTGATGTACAGAGTTCCTAGTGGGTAGCACCGATGTGAATTTGATTTTTGGTTTTGTTGTTGTTACAGGGGGATGGCATATTAAGTGAATGCCTATATTGATATTGTTTTCATTTTGGTGTCTTTATGTGCACCCTTTGATGTATGATTTTGTTGTCTGGGGGAATCCCCGGCATGCCAAGTATTGAACTGTTTTTATGGATAATAGTACTTGATTACTATATTGTTAGGATGCACGTCAGAAGTTTTAACTGCCTTATGCACTGGGAGAGCAGGGGATGCAACCAGTATTTTTTTGTAATTATTATTATTTGGGGTGGAAGTTCCCAAAAAGAGTTTTCCCCTTAGGCATCCAATATTGTTTAGGAGTGATGTCAGATGCGGAGCCAGGGCTTCGATCTCAAGGAGGAATGACGCTATATTGATGGTGGGACCCATCAACTTTTGGTAGGTGGGTATGAGACAGTATGGAAAAATGATTTTCACATACCGCCTTTTTGAAACAGAAAGTTCACCGACCAGTATAAGTTCAAAATTAGTGAGTGACCGGGCGCTGACTTGATCATGGCCTGCTAACCGAGGGTTTACCTTTAGTTGTTAGTGAAATGAGAAATTCAGGAAACATGAAGCCAAACTTAGCATAGGCTTTGTCGGGAACTGTCAGTTTGGGCAAGAAATACAACGGAGGGGCAGATTTATAGCAGTGGGAACGTGCTTGAGCTGGGAAATCTAATTTAAAGAGCATGAACTCAAACAAGGACTATGAACTCAGGACCATGAACGTCAGAGACAATGTAGATTTGGGTTAATGATATGATGGTAGTATGCAAATTAAGCAGGGTACGCGAGGTACTGATTGGAGGACAAGGGACAGCGACGTCACGTGATTCAAGAAAGGCGCCAACTCGAGAGGTGATATATATTTTGGATCCAGTCAGTTGGGAGAGTGTGGAACGAGCCAGGGTGCGGTAGCAGCAGATCCGAGGGCTGGGCGGTCGCCCAGCCCAGGAGGAAGTGTGAGTTTGGAACTCCAGCAATGGTTATGTCTATATATCAGGCTGTTTAGTGTCCAGGAAGATGGAGAGGCAGTATTAAAGACGGAAAGGATGCATATATCACGGTTTCGTCTGGACTGCCGAAGTAAAGTAGGATGGTCAAGGATCTGTGAACCATTTATTCCAGTTAGATAAATCTGATGGAGTGGAACGCAAATTCCGAGGATCACAAAATGGCGTGCAAGCCATTTGAGAAGGACTGTTGGCTAAAGAAGACCGCTCGTTAGTTGCAGTAGATGGCTAAACGTCAAATAGGACAACCACTAGCCAGACTGCGATCGGAATCACACGGGAAACTCTGCGATCGGAATCACACAGGAGACTAATGGCAAACATGATTGGAAAGGTCAAGTGGGATTCACGACAAACGAGAGGTTGAAGAAAGCAATCGTATTTCAGATATGAAACCCAGAAGGACGACCAGAAAACCCACTGGATGGCAGAAGTTGAATGTAAGTTGGCATAAGACTTAGACCTAATTAGTTTAATTGTATATTATAATCGGGTACCTTAGTTTAGAGAACTATAGCAAACTACCGTAGGTGAACTTACCGCGTAATCATGAACGACCGACAAATGTCAGGACTGAGTGCAGCGTCCTGCAAAGGGCCCACACCTAACTAGCTAGCTAACTATAATAGCAGTCTAAGCAAGGAAGCATTGGCAAACTACTGAACGTTAACCCGCTAAATGGATCACGACCCGGCAAAGGATCAGGACTGAATGCGACGTCTTGCATATGACCTATATTTAAATGGCCGAAATAGAGTGTTGGGAGTCATATTAATCGGAGAGATAAGCAGAGTGTGGATAAACTGTAAATGTGCATGTAAATTAAGTAATTGAACTAAAAGATTAATGATAACTAGGCGGGTCAACACGGCATTTAAATACGCAGAGATGGCAGTATTGCAAGGATATAAACACAGCGACCAAACACAGCAGACGGCAGAAGAAGATGGCAAGGCACTCGCGATCACTAGGTCAACCAGACAATAGGTGAGGTCGTCGGCCGGAGACGGGGCGGACACAGGAAGGAATGTTGTCTTTTGTTCGCTGGGCATAGGTGAAAGGAGGTCGCGCTTCTGCTGTTGTGTAGTTAAGGCTGGCCTGGCGTGGTACAGGCCGCGAGTTCAAATCTTCCGGTAAATGGTTAAATACTTAATGTTGGCTGTAGGCGGCGCGTCGGGAAATAGGCGATAATAATATTAGTTAAATATATATAAACGATAAATTACTGTGTTTAAAATACTGTTCTTAATTTATGTTATAGCTAAGATATATTGATACTAGCGTAGATAGGGAAGCAATAGCTGGTAAGGACTTTGTAGGTAGTGAAAGACTAAGGTTGATAGTGACATAAAACTCACGGGTATTGTTTTATAATGTTTCAGACATCGTCTGGGTAAAACTGGAGTCGCCTGGATAAACCAGGCATAGCTGAATAAACAGTTACCCGCTGAACAAGTTGGATGGGAGCGAATTAAATCCCTGGGTATATGGATTGATGGATCAATCTGTGGATCAATGGGTGTTTGGGCTGAATACATGTACCACTGATAAGCCTACGGAGAGATAGTTATGAAACAAAGGCCGGTGTAATTCCTAGATTTAGTCCTTTTCTTCATGCGGTTAGGAGGTGATAGTAGGTAATAATTTCTCTAACATCTGGTTGCATAGTTTATTATATGGTCTACCTCCCCTTGTGACGACATGCAGTATTGTGTTGTTTTTTGGAGTCGATTATACGTAGATGTGTCTTCAATGCATGTACTGGTTACTTTATGTGATTATGCTGTAGATTGTCACTCTGTTACTGTTCAGAAGAAAATAAATATGTTTGAGTTGCCTTTTATTTCGACTTGTCAGTCTGAAGTAATATAAGTAAAGTAGTTTAGAGACCTTGTGAGGCTGTACATCTCTTCTATAACCTGATAACCTACACCACGAGACATTGATGGTGCAATAGTAATTAACTATTGTTCTCACGCGGAGACACGAACCTAAATCTGTCGTATCCCTTACTCTCATCCTCTTTTTTCTCCTTCTCTCTCTTCATATTTCTTTACTATCAAAGGTAGTGTGTAGTAGGCAGAGTTCGACTGAGGAACGAACTTTTAGGCTTCACACTATTTACATCATTTCCCTCATCATTCTTTTCTCTCTCTTCTCTCTCTCCTCACTCCCTCCTTCTTCTCCCTTCTTCTTTTCTAATTGATCACAAAAAGAAGATAGCTCTCTTAAGAAACAAGGAAAGACCAACGCGTAACACTCTGAGTGAGCTGAAGCAAGCGAGGAAGGATGTACAAAAGGCTGCCAGGCAGTGTGCGAATGACTATTGGATCAAGTTATGTGAGTCCATTCAAATCGCAAGTGATAAGGGAAACATCAGAAGCATGTATGAAGGGATAAAGAAAGCCTGTGGTCCAATGATCAAAAGAAGTGCACCGCTGAAAACCTTGACTGGAGAAATCATCACTGATAAGAAACAGCAGATGGATAGATGGGTCGAGCACTATTTAGAGCTTTACTCAAGTGAGACCAAGCTGGCGGATGATGCCCTCAACGCCATAGAGGCCCTGCCAACTCTTGACCACCTGGACACACTTCCCACTATAACAGAAGTTAAGTGTGCTATAAATGAGCTTGCATCTGGCAAGGCTCCAGGTAAGGATGGGATTCCAATAGAGGTGATCAGGAGTGGGCAAGACACCCTCGCTCTACAGATCCACCAGCTTATAGAGCTATGCTGGCGAGAAGGACAAGTCCCACAGGATTTCAAAGATTCAAACATTATAACACTGTACAAGAACAAGAGAGATCGGGGCGACTGCAACAACTATAGGGGTATCTCACTTCTGTGTATTGTTTGGAAAGTATTTGCCAGAATTGTCCTGCGCAGACTTCAAGTCCTGGGAGATCAAGTCTACCCCGAATCACAGTGCGGCTTCCGTCAGAACCGGTCTACCATTGATATGATATTCTCATTGCGACAGATGCAAGAAAAATGCCGGGAACAAAATCAGCCACTGTTTATTGCCTTCATCGACCTCACAAAGGCATTCGATTTGGTAAGTCGTGAGGGTCTATTCAAAGCACTAAAGAAGATTGGCTGTCCACCAACTCTTCTGTCCATTGTAGAATCGTTCCACACAGGCATGAAGGGTATAATCAAGTTTGATGGCTCAACTTCAGAAGAGTTTGAAATCAAGAGTGGAGTTAAGCAAGGTTGTGTACTATCCCCCACCCTCTTTGGGATATACTTTTCACTTCTACTGAAATATGCCTTTCGTGATCAGGATGACGGTATATACATTCACTCACGCTCAGATGGTGGCCTCTATAATGCTCAGAGATTGAAGGCCAAGACCAAAATTAGCAGGGTACTAATAAGAGAGTTGCTTTTTGCAGATGATGCTGCGATTACGACCCACTCTGAGGAAGAATTACAACATCTACTATCTGCATTCTCCAATGCTTGTTCTGAATTTGGTTTAACAATTAACAAAAAGAAGACACAGATTGTGTCACAAGGTGCACATGGTGTACCATCAATCTTTATTGACGACGCCGAACTGGAGATAGTAGACCATTTCACATATCTAGGATCAGAGGTAAATAGCAAATTATCCCTCGATCAGGAAATCAACATCAGGATTGGCAAGGCAGCAACAACAATGAAAATTTTAGCAAAAAGAGTCTGGGAGAACAGGAAGCTTACTGCCAAAACAAAAGTCCTCGTCTACCAAGCCTGTGTCCTTAGTACTCTTCTTTGTGGCAGTGAAACCTGGACAACTTACTCACGCCAAGAGAAACGTTTAAACAGCTTTCATATGCGGTGTCTGCGAAGAATACTTGGTATTAAGTGGCAAGACAAAATCACAAATACTGAAGTATTGGAAAGATCAGGTTGTGTGACGGTGTATTCCATGCTCAGTCTTCGTAGACTTAGATGGATAGGACACGTTAGGAGGATGGATGATGGTAGAATACCAAAGGACATCTTTTTTGGTGAATTACAGACGGGTTGGAGATCTCAGGGTAGGCCTCTACTACGATACAAAGATGTGTGTAAGCGGGACATGATTGATACAGGCATTGATAATGCACAATGGGAGCACGTCGCCGCTGAACGTGTTGCATGGAGAGCAACTATCAGAAATGGAATAACGACAAAGGAGAAAATTATTGCAGATAAAGCACACACAGAGCGTGAGAGACGTAAGATGGTGCAAAATGGCGGAAATGATTATGCTTTCACATGCACTTACTGTGGGCAAACATTTGCAGCAAGAATTGGCCTTACCAGCCACACTCGCCACCGCCATGGATCGTAGTTATTGCCATATGACAGTTATTAAGCCTTTTTGAAGCACAATGTACCAAACTATCGTCTGTCAAGACGGAAAGGTGTCAATGAATACTCTGTCACAAAATAAAACCTTGCGTTTAACCAATGATTAATATAGAGGCTTTCTGATTAAACGGACTATCTGCCAGCGACAACTATTTTAACTAACAGAAAAAACAAATCGGATGTCAAAATCCCAGGACAATATTTGTAGCTGCACGTGTACATCTGGTCGACGGATTGGGAGCATTCGGTGGTGATTGAGACAAATCCCGGCATCGCTTTGACAGTTTGTCAACATTTGAGTACAGATGGAACCCGTGGGATCATGGTGGCAATCGGATGTCGCCCATCACATGTCGGGCAAAATTAACAGTTGCAGATGTGTAGAGGAAGTGAATGAGCTGAATCATACATCGCTTTGACAGATTATAAACAAGTCGGATTGGAAGCGGAAGTACTCAGCTCGGAAGAAAACAGCCCGTCTGTCAATTTATAGTTTCCGGAAATCAAGGAGATTGGCAGCTTGTTGGGGAAAACTGTTGTTGGGATCATACAGTAACTCGCTAGTTTGTTGAGGAGGTCAAAACAAGTGATGACAACTTTGACAGTGACTAAGCCAGGGAAAAGGGATTCTTGACAATGGATGATATGCCCAAATAACACCTGCAGGACGTCAACCATGTCACGTGACCAATTTTAGGTTTTGCCATAAACCATGATTGGAGATGGGGAGTTGACAAAAACAGTGGATTATGATGGACGTGTTTGTGGGAGAGCTCTACAGTGTTCCCCACCAGTTACTAGGAAACTCAACACTGGTTTTAAAGAAGTGCACTCCAATTGGACGACCACCAGTTGGACTCTAAAATGATTCTTACGGAAAAGGAATAACGTCCGAGAAGAAAGATAGTATATGTTTACGCTGGACTCATACTCAGAAGGGTTCACCATGGCATGGCCCAGAAGAGCCAGCCAATATAACGACTCCTGCGTGGTATGGTTCACATAGGATGGGTGATGATTGTTGATATATCACACATCGGACAAACATTGTTTAAGGACCGAGAACATTAACGGATAAGTCACATCGTGTGCTAGATTCCAGTGTAATATTACATATGACATATACTTGAACCTATATGAACACTAGTTAGGATCAAGTGTAGAAACATTAACAGTAAAACCTAAATACACTACAAAGGATTTGTGCATTCTTTAGGACCGATAGGAACTTACAAAGTTAGTTTGCAACCAGTCCGTAATCAATCTGTACTTACAAACAGTATCTATTTCTGATGATCATGAAGATGGATTACCAGGTGACTACAGATGACAGTCAGTATCCGGCAAGAGGGTGTCGACACCGGGTGAGGTGCACTGGTTATGATTTAATGTGCTGTGGTGTGCCCTTGCAATGAAGAAACTATGCTATTATCTGAAAGTCCGATCATACACACAGTATAGAACACATCACGCATTTTCTTCGCATACACGTCTCATATACGTTACACTTTTCTTTTAATAAATTAATCTTTATTAATTTTTAGAAGCAAGAGTTGTTGAGTATGTTGCGTTGGGGAAGTATGAGAGGGGGCATAGTACGACAGTGAGAGAGTGATAGGAAAAGGTGTCCACGGGCTGATGGAGTGTGTTGGACGGAAGCTGGTGGATTCTCCAGGATATTGATAGGGAAAAAAATATTATAATGTGGGTGTTGACTCTCTTCACTCCAGGGACGACACTTTAAAGGAGGACACGACATACTCCTCTGCATTCACGCTGTAGTTTTAGACCGCTGATAAATCTTCATATGTCTTGATGTCTGCTCCTGTCCATCTCGTTTCCCACAATCCTAAAATATTATTTTTTTCTCTTTGTATTTCTTGTTTTATGTTCTCTAATTTTCCGTCGTTGTTTAACGTCCTAACGTTCCATGTTGCTAATTTTAATGTCTCTGTCCTTGTCTTGCGATGATCAGTCTTTAAGCGAATCATAATGTACTAGGCACTTTCAAAGAGGTAGTTTGCCGTTGCTTTCCTCTATGGCAGTGACCATACTGGCCGGATGACCGCAACCATTGTCTCTCGAAAGAGATCCTATGCCTGCCGTCACGAAACTCGAGACCATAACCAACAATTATCTGTCGGCTGCCCTCAAATTTTCATCCACTACCTGCCTTCCATGGCTTATTTTGAACACTTCCAATAAACGAACATGAAATAACATCACATATGAATGTCTCTCCCATCAATTTGTAGATCTGCAAGGTGGCCATAGCCATTGTCTCTACTGATGGGATCATCTGCCTATCGCCGCAGAGTGCAAGACCATAACCAACAACAATATGTCGGCTTCACGTAACCCTGATCTGGGGGCTAAACGGGTACTCCACCTTGCCCAAGGGTGTCCCGTAGATTAACGGAGGAAAGGAGGCGTCTTACATCTCCTTTGATAGGGGAAATACCCCTACCCCGCCAACCGGAGACATATACAAATAACCATTTATTAATTTAGCTGTTTTCTCATCAAACAGTAGTCCCACACCTATTTCATGTTTATCACTTCATGTATGCATAATTGTGTGTTTGTGCATGGCTATTTTACAAGTTCCTGAGGTCCGTCTCGCTGTCCTGAACCCGTCTGCCCAACACAGGTATGTTCGGCCTATTCACGGCTGCTCACAGTTCGTGAGACCCGTGCGGGGTGATGTGGTGCGGTGACCACTCGCCTGCTTTGTTGAGAGAGTTTCCGTCTTGGGTCATGATGGCTGGACGCGTTTTCTTCTAGCTTGACTTAAGTCGGTTGATCGGTGGTTGCAAAATCCGCCATCATAAAACTCGCCGTTGTTGCAGAATCAGATTTCTGGCTCTGAATGTTGGCGCTACGCGCAAACATGGAGAGCCACGACTTCTGCCCTATGCGCCGCCTTAGGCCCAAAAGGAAAGACTAGACTAGACTAGACTAGATAAAGACCTGCGTGGAAACAATTGACTGTCTTGTTTTTACGATGCCGCCGTTTTGGAGAAATACTACTGAGTGATGGATTCTCCTGACTCGTTTCTTCACTATTTCATGGAGGATTCCTTTTCTTTGTATAACTTCGGATACGGTGCTCCGGCTCATTAACATCAGGCTGCTGACGGGATCTATCCAGATTGTGTGGGAGTTCCCCTTTTATAAATATATCTTTGGGATCTGTGTATATTAGCTCCTAGATTGCAGCCTACTTTGAAGCACTTCATCGACTCGGCTTGAAACTGATACTCTATTACATCTGAAGCTCACCTAGACGCATGACACTGAATTATGATTGGCTCATTGTTAAGCCCTTTTCGCTCAGCGCTCAGCGAAGAAATTACATACGACCAACATGGCTCTTAGCAAATATGAATGATCAATGTTTAATTAATAATCAACATAATAAGACTCCGGGCAAACCAATATTGTAGTCTCTCCCACCAGTCATCGCAGAATGTTGGTGGTGACCGTCCTAGGAACATAATTGTAAACACTTCATTTTGCACCCTCAAACGTTGCCCCCTGCTAAAACAACACTTAAATTTTAACTCAGATGTCCTTAAATATGTTGTTTCGTATTATTGTAGCAGCCGCGCATAGATAACCTTCAAAACATTTATGTTGTCCTTCGTGGATGTTCGCATTACTAGCGGTAATGAAGCCAACAAATCTCACAATCCTACACTCCAGCAATTACCCGGAGAGTAAATTCATGTAAGTTCTGTTGAAAGATAAATATTTATACTGGGTACCCACTGGCACCGACTCAGTCAGTTTTGAATTGTACGTACTACGAAATGAGAATCAGGCACTATTTATGAAGTGGCCAGAGTACCAGCTGGACCACCTCAAATCCGCAATGTCCGAGAGCCTGTTCCAGCTTCATTATCGATGCTTTAGACTTATAAGTTTGATTCTGCTCAGATTTTACCAATAACTCTAGCAGAGAGTCCTCAACTAGATATCTCTCCATGATGCACAGAACAGACGCTATTTATGTCGTCATGTGGTATATCAATTGGAGGAACTCCAATATTACACCACTCTCCACCCCAGAAGCTGCATTTGTCAACAACAACTGCCAAATCCATACTTGTCCCTTGTATATTTGGTTTGCTATGATTATCTCCCCGATTTGCGATGTACGTCATCCAGGACTTTCTTCAGTTTATTAAGGTTCGGTCCAATGGTTGTCTGTCATCGTATGTGACTTTCATGTTAGCACTTGCCTGTGTCACAGACCTAAATTTCCCCATATAAGCCCAAGTATAAATCTCATCGTTCTGATGGGATGATAGCAGAGTCCATGGGAATATCGATATATGAAACCCATAATCGGGCACTCTCACGATGTTTATACTTCACCTCGACACCGCAAGGTACAAGAGGAACATGATGAGATGAGAGTTCTGATGGGGGTGATATGTGTATAACCCAAGTCATCCCGCATTCCACCATTCTAGATCCGCTACAGTTGTTTTAAATGTGAGGGAGATAATGTTACAGTAAACTGGAAATGGTAATTACATAGCAACTACTGCCCTTGTTGTGTGTCGTTTTAGGCCATCAGATACTCATTCGAATTCAATGAAACACTCTACTTAGCCTTTGTCGACCAAGAAAAGGTATTTGATAGAGTAGATAGAAACAAGTTGTGGGAAATCCTTAAACAATATGGAGTGAGTACACATCAAACAAACCTATGTAGAAGCTTATACAACAACAGTGAATGCATAATGAGAGCAACTGGAGGACACTCAGAACCCTTCACCATAAGAGCCGGAGTACGACAAGGTTGTGTCCTGTCCCCTCTCTTGTTTATAACATATATAGACAACATATGTAAAGAAACCAGCCAAACAGAGACCGCAAGAACATCTCATGTAGAGAGTACAGAAGAAGAACCATCTGCAAATCTAACCATTAGAGAACTCCTGTTTCCGGACGACCAAGCACTAATAGCAAAATCAGAAGCTGAATTACAAGACCACATGAATTGTCTAAACGAAATGTGTAAGGAACATAACATGAAAATTAGCACAAATAAAACAGAGGTAATGACTATAACTAAAGAAGAAAAAGCAACAACGATTCACCTAAACGAACATCCCTTGAAACAAGTAAAGAGTTTCAAGTACCTAGGAAGTATAATATCATCAAATGGCAAATCAGAAGATGAGATCGAAAATAGATGCAATAAGGCAAACCAACTCATAGGACAAATGGCACCAATACTAAAGAAGAAACATGTATCAATAACTACTAAGAAAGCATATGACAACACAATCTTCCTACCAACTCTATGTTACCAATGCCAAACCTGGACAATGATAGAAAAAGAAAAAAAAAAGAAAAATCACAACAACAGAAATGAGATTCCAGAGAAGTATACTCAATGTGTCAAGAAGAGATAAGATCAGAAATGAAGAAATCAGGACTAAAGTGGGGGTTATAGCTGCACTAGATTTTATTAGAAGGCAGCAAGTCAAATGGTTTGGCCATTCAAGTAGATTACTAACTAACAGTATACCACAACAAGCAATGATGTACAGACCAGAGGGAAGCAGAGGAAGAGGCCGACCACGTAAACGATGGATGCAGGGAATAACAGAGTCCATGGGAATATCGATACACGAGGCCCATAAGCGGTCACCCTCCCGCTGTTTATACTTCACCTCGACACCACAAGGTACAAGAGGAACATGATTAGATGAGATGAGATGAGATACTCATCTTCTGCTTTGTAGACCCTCATGCGATAAGGTGAACACAATGCAAAGAGAGCAGCAACCAACTTGAGTTTGTTGCCATCTCATGAGAGTTTCTCTTCATATGTAGCGAGTGTAGGTGTGACAAGTCACTTTAGCAGGACTATGCGAGAACGTCTCTCTCTCTCTCTCTCTCTCTCTCTCTCTCTCTCGGTCTCCCATGCAGGTATGTATGCATGTGCTTCTGCACGTGCAGTGTATGTGTGTCTGGCTGCATGCCTGTCTTACACCATGGTAATATGCATTGTTTATGTTCACAACTTTCATTTGACAATGCTTTGTTTTCTTATGTGAATCTAAGATGGAATATAGTTAATTGACGCACGAAAGATGAGTGATTGGAAGGGCCGTATGTAAGACGGGCCTGAGTGCCCAATTTGTGACCCTTTGAAAATAAAGTTCGTTAGTCTCTCCCTCTGTCTGTCTCTCTCTCTACCCCTCTTTCTCTCTCTCCCCCTCTCTCTCTCTCCCTCCCTCCCTTCCTCTCTCTCTCTGTCTCTCTGTCTCTCTCTCTCTCTCTCTCTCTCTCTCTCTCTCTATATATATATATATATATATATATATATATATATATATATATATATATATATATATATATATATATATATATATATAAGAATTATAACTTGAGAAATAGAACAATACAGACATGTCCATTATAACATATTATACATGTAATCTGTACTATCATGTCACAGAGTAGTTGAGACAGAGGTACAATGATAGTAATAATAAGAGATACAACTAAGGATTTATTCATGGAAGACAACTGGGGACTGCAGATTACGAGCAAACCATTCTTTGACCTCTTTCTGAAATAAAAGTAAGAATATATAACGTTGTCAAACATAGGTTTCTGCAGCAGTGTCTGAATTCATCTTGAACAAACAGACGTCACTTTACTTGGAAAGAAACTTGAGACCTCCATGTTAGATCCGATGCTAAAGTGACAATGTCAATACAGTTGTCCACCTCCTGCTGGTGGGTTAGTTGATCACTTCAGTACCTCACTAAGTGCTGATTCTGTATTACTGTATTTTTTTAAATTTTTTTTTAGCATATCCTTTACAGGACTTAGCTGTCAACACCAGCATCTTTCAGCTGTATGTTGATCTCTTGGCTAGATTACGCTCAGTAGTTTGCCATTGCTTTCTGAGCGGCCGGCTCAGTATCCCGCAAGTCACGAGCGGGAGTCGAACCGCCTCAGCTCTCGCTCCGCTACGAGACTCTGCGTGATAAACGGGATTACAGAGAGAAAGTGTTGTAACCCCACAGCCAGAGAGACCGGCGTATTACTGGATACAGGCGAATAATTCTGCCAGGTAATGTAGCAAACACCGCTCTCCTTCACATGAGAGTATGGACAAAAGGTGATGGTTCTACCTGTTATCAAGGTGATGTTTAACACATACTTTACTGGTAGCCGTCTGGTATAACGTGATTTCGTGACTGGATCTCCAATTTGGACCCAGTAAAAAAAAAACCTAGGAGCTACTTGGTGGATTCATTAAATGACATAAACTTAGGCTCTATATGGTGGAGTCATTATATGACACAAAGTTAGGCTCTACATGGTGGAGTCATTATATTACACAAACTTAAGCTCTATATGGTGGAGTCATTATATGACACAAACTTAAGCTCTATATGGTGGAGTCATTATATGACACAAAGTTAGGCGCTACATTGTGGAGTAATTATATGACACAAAGTTAGGCTCTACATGGTGGAGTCATTATATGACACAAACTTAAGCTCTATATGGTGGAGTCATTATATGACACAAACTTAAGCTCTATATGGTGGAGTCATTATATTACACAAACTTGAGCTCTATATGGTGGAGTCATTATATGACATAAACTTAAGCTCTATATGGTGGAGTCATTATATGACATAAACTTAAGCTCTATATGGTGGAGTCATTATATGACATAAACTTAAGCTCTATATGGTGGAGTCATTATATGACATAAACTTAAGCTCTATATTGTGGAGTAATTATATGACATAAACTTAGGCGCTACATGGTGGAGTCATAAAAATACATAAACCTAGGCGCTACATATATTTTCATTTGAGATGTTAAACATGATAAAACCATAGACAATTTTGATCCATTCATAATTGATGGAAATTAAATTGCAAACGTAGATATGCAGATGACACGGTATTCCTTTTAATTGGGCTCAAAGATTAGAAGAACTGATATTGTCTGTGAATTGACACATTGAAAATAAAAATCTTTTTTCTGAACTTAAGCACAGTTAAGTTCAAAGTATTGTCGACGGACGAAACAACATATCAACCAAAGATCACGCTAAACAATGAAGAAATTGAAAATGTCACAAACTTGTAATATCTTGGCTCCATAATAAACAACACGGTGAAAATAGAAGTTGGGCGCAGACCGGCCATAGAATTGCAGAGATTACACAGTATTCAGAACATATGACACAACAACAGTAAACAAGTTAAAGTTACATTATCAGTAGGTCAGCATGGCCGGATGGATGAGAACGCGTATTCTTAAACATCCGATGTGCTGATTCCGAGGTAACGGGTTCAACCCCTACACGGACAGTTGGACTAAAATGTTGACCTATCGTCCTTGGATTAGGGACGTAACTTGCAAGTACATCTGAAGTCGGAGTGGGTTCGCCTGATGACGAGGGACACAGTTAATAGGGATAGCTAATCCACACGTAAATTTCAGTCCAGCACTACTAGAAGTAGTGTGTATGGAGTACACTTCAAAGCGAGTTCAAAGCGAGCGAGCGCAAAAAAAGGTAACATGTTTGAGAGCATGCATCTTATCTGTGGGTGTGAATCATGGGCCATTTGCAAACAATAAAATAGAACATTGGGGTTGGTGAGTTCAAATTTTACAGAAAAGTAATTAGAATATCATGAACCAAGAAGAAAAAAATACACACTGAAATTCTACAAGATCAGAATATCGAAGAAAATTTACACTTACACAACATTTCTCTGAAACTAAAACGCTTGAGCCACATTAAACGTCACAGCGGTGGGAAATAACAGTGATGGAGGCGTGGTTTCTTGAAGTCAATCAATCCATCAGAGTTGGACCAGAGCGAAGATGGCCACAGGGCATTGTTGATACTTTGAGCATGAGCGTGCATGAGGCGGGGGATATGGTTAGAGATAGTGGAGATTTGGGCCGTGATGAGAGCGACGTTCTTATAAAAAAACCTGCTGCGTGATGGGCCATTGCAAAGTTGAGTAACAGATTATATAAACTTTAATGCTACATGGTGCAGTGATTAAAATACATACATAGTTATACTACATAGTCTACTCGTTTCAAACACATAGACGCTACATGGTGCAGTAAATATATTACACAAACGTAGGTACTACATTGTGGAATATATACATTAAACATACGTAGACACTGGAAATGGAGTCATTACATTATACAAAATTAGATGCTACATTACAATTCACAAGATTATACGCTAAATGATGGAGTCATTAAAATGCACAAACATAAGCACTATAATTTGGATTCATTGAATTACACAAACTTAGGTATTATAAAGTGTTATGATTAAATTACATATTCTAATGCGCTAAAAGTGGTGTCATTATATTACATACCTAGGTCTCTTCATGTCGGAGTCAATAAATTGCATATCTTAGGGCTGCATGGTGGAGTCATTAAGTTTCATATTCAAGGCTCTACTTTATTAACTATGTGGACTGTCATTGAACTGTCATTTACTGCCAATATAGTACCTTGCGGTGTATAGCAGAGGGGTCTTTGAGCCTGAGGAATAAAGGCCGCCTGGCTAGTGCAGTCGCCGCGAACTGTGCAGATATACGTTTATCGCTTACACTTGTGTGGTGGTTATTAAGAAATACATTCCATGGTATTGATCGAGAGTGATAGACGTAGATTAAGGAAGTAGAGCATATAGGACACACTAGACGATATAGCAAAATGACAGCTAGAGTGGTCATAGCGGGATTAGAACCTCCTGCAAATAACGACAGCATCTCGCCGAACATCGATGCATTTCTATCTTAGCCAGGTATATCGCCCACCTGAGCCGACACCTGTAAGTTGGTCAATGTGAACACAAAGCAAACGTCCCTTCTAAACGCCTTAAGGCCATTGGGCTTCTGTTGTTGGACCCAGGTGTGTATAGACCAGCCGAAACTCCTGGGTGATGGGGTCAGTATTACACTACCGCCTTTACTTCCCAAGGCATTTACTGGTAGCCATTATAGACTGAGTTGACCTGCGAGTTAAGGTCAAGTGTTAAAATGTTGAATCAGCCTCAATGCGAAAGGATCCCGTGACCACCGAGAGGCAGGCGGGTGTCTAGCCACTAGACTACCGCCGCTACACAACACCAGTGTACTGTGGACACAATTCAAGCCTAATGGTTCAATAACACCATAGATTTCACAAATATTCATAAACCAAACACAGGTTAAATAAGGTTGATGATTGATTGATTGATTTAGGAACCGACATCACAGCATTCGGGACATTCCCATAAGCGCTCCGTCCCCATCCTCAGCAGCCAGCGAAGAGTTCCAACACTAATTGTACCAGTAGCAATCTGATTATATGTCCCTCTCGCCTTTCCTCTGAGCGTTGATCATCGGCCAGATCCCCTCGTCACCCCTCGCTGTCGCATTCTTGCCAGACCATGGTGATCCATTTGCTCCTCCGAGGTGTACACATGCACCCACAAGGTCGCAACCACATCTGCTTTGTCATGCATCAATACTCCACCAAGTTTTGCCGAGCCAACCAGTCTGTCCGCCTGTTCATTCCCCAGCACACCAGCATGCCCCGGAGAAAAGATCCAGACGATGCATGTCACCCGTGACTTCCGAAGCGAAGCAAGCCACTCCGCACGAAGCCTGCCCGTCCTCACCCTCGTCAGCATGCTTTCTGAGTCAGTTACAATCACGATGTGTGTGTGTTTCGTATTCTCCATCCAGCGGAAAGCTGCACTGACCGCCTCCACCTCCATTCTTAAGCTAGATGTTGTGGCATCATATGCCAGGCTCTCCTGCACCAAACGTCGACCATTGGCTTTTGCTAAGAACCCCCAGGCACTTCTCCTACCTCTCAACACCGACCCATCTGTCTAGATAATCACATCACCTGAGCGAGCATTATCCCGACTTAGTTGCTGGATTTCCACTTCAGTGGCCCCTGCTGGCCACTCCCGGCTCAATGTGATTATAACTCTGCACAAGTCTGACTGCTCCGCTGACACGCTGACCCACTCTTATCCTCTCCTAATGTTCTCCAAGGGGAACACCTGCCTGATCGTATCCTCCGCCTGAGCCATCCATGATTTCCCTCTTATCAGTCCCTGACCCTTAACGGCGTCCAGCGCCTCATGCAACGGGTGATCTGTGTCTGCAGCTACTCTGAGGTATGCCTTCGCCTGCATCCCTTGAGCCTACCTGAAACAGACGGCAAACCAAGGATGTAATGCATACACACAACTGGGGTGTCTCTAGTGCATCCCAAAATGACTCGCATAGCTTCGTTCTGTATGCGCTCTAATTTCACCAGCTGACTCTCTGAGGCAGTGAGCAGTCCTAATCCATAATCAATCACTGAGAGGATCAAGTGCTGGTATATTGTGAAAAGCGTTCTCTGCTCTGTGTCCATTGCAGCCATAGTTTTAAGTGCATTGAGTCCCTTCTGAGACCTTGTCACAACCGTCTCCACATGGTCCTTGAAGGACAGGCTCCTGTCAAATGTGATTCCCAGATACTTCAGTTTGTTCTCTCTGTTGACGCTTCTGCCATCTATCGTGAGGCTTGGGGCATCATCTCTCACAATCATGTTGTCCAGAGAGCACCACAAAACAGCTGCCTTTTCTGGGTGGATGACAGCACTCATTTCAGTGCATCAGTCAATCACATTGTCTACTGCTCCCTGTAGCTCTTGGGCTGTTTGCTCCCTATCTCTCCCCTGCCAAATGCAAGAATATCATCTGCAAATGTCCGCTTTTTGCGGATGATGCTGCGATTACGACCCACTCTGAGGAAGAATTACAACATCTACTATCTGCATTCTCCAATGCTTGCTCTGAATTTGGTTTAACAATTAACAAAAAGAAGACACAGATTATGTCACAAGGTGCACATGGTGTACCATCAATCTTTATTGACGACGCTGAACTGGAGATAGTAGACCATTTTACATATCTCGGATCAGAGGTAAATAGCAAATTATCCCTCGATCAGGAAATCAACATCAGGATTGGCAAGGCAGCAACAACAATGAACATGTTAGCAAAACGAGTCTGGGGGAACAGGAAGCTTACTGCCAAAACAAAAGTCCTCGTCTACCAAGCCTGTGTTCTTAGTACTCTTCTTTATGGCAGTGAAACCTGGACAACTTACTCACGCCAAGAGAAACGTTTAAACAGCTTTCATATGCGGTGTCTGCGAAGAATATATATATATATATTGGTATTAAGTGGCAAGACAAAATCACAAATACTGAAGTATTGGAAAGATCAGGTTGTGTGACGGTGTATTCCATGCTCAGTCTTCGTAGACTTAGAAGGATAGGACACGTTAGGAGGATGGATGATGGTAGAATACCAAATGACATCTTTTTTGGTGAATTACAGACGGGTAGGAGATCTCAGGGTCGGCCTCTACTACGATACAAAGATGTGTGTAAGCGGGACATGATTGATACAGGCATTGATAATGCACATTGGGAGCATGTCGCCACTGAACGTGTTGCATGGAGGGCATCTATTAGAAATGGAATAAAGACAAAGGAGAAAATGATTGCAGATAAAGCACACACAGAGCGTGAGAGACGTAAGATGGTGCAAAATGGTGGAAATGACCATGTTTTCACATGCACCTATTGTGGGCAAACATTTGCAGCAAGAATTGGCCTTACCAGCCACACTCGCCACCGCCATGGATCGTAGTTATTAAGCCTTTTTGAAGCACAATGTACCAAACTATCGTCTGTCAAGACGGAAAGGTGCCAATGTCAATGTCATATTGTGAAGTGCATGGAAGATGTAAACAACGGGAAATCTTATTTCAGGACACAAACTGGCTCACACGGGGTCGTGACGATCTAGAAGTCTGTATATGCAATAGCGAATACGAAATGGCTGCCCAAGTATTCCCTTGCGCTGTGAACGAACAACGACACGTTATTCAATGTTTGTGGTCAGAATGTGACACTTGTGAAATCTACAGAAGAATGCTGGTCCAGTATGGAGACTTTTTTGTGTGTGTGAGTCAGACGAAAGTGTATGAATGGTTAGAAAAATTTCAAAGGAAAACCCGTTGTATCCGGTTTAGAAAAGACGCAGAGATATACAGGGAACGTTATGATCTTTTGTGGGTATCAAGGTCCCTAAAATGGTGCATTTCCAGGAAAGGGGGTAAAACTTACTAGTGCTCGATTCAGTGACACGGTAGTGAATAAATTGAAGATCGCGATACGATCTACATTCGGGGGTAACGGCTGCACATATAATTAACGCACTGAGGCTCTGCATTTTGATGTTTTTAAAATCATATAGCATAAAGTCAAGACTTGGTGTCATCGGACATTCAATATTTAGACCCTTGAAAGAACATTTGTGGAGTCGGAGGTTTGCAGATATCAAAAAGGTTTGGAGGCGGTGCAAAATTGGATTTAGGACACATCGGAAAGCTGTTTCTTAGAAGAAAGCTTGTGGTTAGGTGTACTAAGTGTGTTGCCATGTAGGGATACTGTGATGCGAAATAACAAAAACACACACACACACCCAAACATAATTTCTGGTTCGCTCTATAGTTAAACAGTTATTCCTAAAACTCCTGTTACGTAATGACTTCCCCCTCGTATATTACACACACATATATGGGAGTCTCTTATTTCATTACTTTATGTTGTGTGAATTCTGCAATTTCCACAAGGCGAGATACAGAAAACATACCATGCAATTAATTGGACAATCTATTGTTTATGTCTTCGTTATTCAAAATTGATTATATTGCGTTATACGTAATACACAGACATATCAATTGCTAAGAAATCCTTGAGGCCACGTAACTAGTATAGGAAAAATATTAACAAGAACTGGTATTGCATGACATATGCATAGCTTTATGTATCTATCATTTAAATAGTATGAGAAATATATTAATGGGTATTGTTAGTTCAAGGCATAGAGATATGGCAACATTATATGGCAATACAACATGAACCAACAAGAAATGCTAAGATCCCCCGGGGAAACAACAAATATAGACTTAGCGCCCATATGAGCGACTGAATAGTTGATTGGTTTTCCCTTTCGAATACTGAGTCCTAACTTTCAAGTCCCATTCATTGGCGTTGAGATCTTTTGAACCCTTAAAGGGGATTTGTCGAGTGGGGATGGAGTAGAGACTTTACTCCCGACTCCGTACCGAAACAAACAGTCAAATAATTTGAAACGTTTGCCATTAGATGTTAAAAGCAGTGTTGTGCAGACAAAAAAGACATCATAGTAAATCTTGAATTACCGTTGTTATAACAAACGCTTCACTTTCGAACAGTATCAGTGACTATGTTTGTTACCAATTTAATCAACATATGATTCATCTATCCACCTCATAGTCGGAGCGTAAACTAAGATGATAGGGAACTGCATTGGTAATGTTATGGGCGAGGTCGGACCTGGGTTTAGACGCCTGCTAACTAACCATCTATTTATACCTGCATTTCGGCCTACAATAGGAAACTGCTTCGAGACAAGTGTTTTTATTCACATCATGTGATACACAACTGTCCAGTATGCACCTGACGAGATGCAGAGAAACATGCCAGGCAGTACATTGTGCAACATATATGTCTATGAATGAATCACCCAAATAAACGAGAAGTAGATTGTGAGCTTTACTAAAACACGACTACAAGAGACAAATTGGACATTGCGGCCAAAGCCTTCGTCAGCACAGGACAAACAAATACAAACCAACACAAAACTACATGAAACACACTATGACAATATTAAACTATTAAACTAATTAAAATTAAATGTACTCATCTGAATACCGTGTCCTAGCTTGGAAGGTCTGACACACGTAGGGCGCCAGTGGATCAATAGACCGGATGTATGGTACACGGGTCAAAGGTCAAGCGGGAAGGGAGTGGGGTGGAGACGCGCCCATGTGTGCGGAAAAGTGAAATTAGAGACCGGCAAAGATGTTACATACATCCGGTCTATTGATCCGGTTTAATAGTTTAATATTGTCATAGTGTGTTTCATGTAGTTTTGTGTTGGTTTGTATTTGTTTGTCCTGTGCTGACGAAGGCTTTGGCCGCAACGTCCAATTTGTCTCTTGTAGTCGTGTTTTAGTAAAGCTCACAATCTACTTCTCGTTTATTTGGGTGATTCATTCATTGCCTATTTAAGCTTTACTGCAGTTCACCTCATTCTTGTTTAACATATATGTCTATGACTATGTTTATATGTCGTTGTCAACAGACTGCACCAAATGCCCACAAGTATTATATGAGGTTTAGATTACGAGTTTCTGTTTGTTGTTTATCTGCAGGTTCCCAAAATACCTATTTTGTTCTACCATCAACCAATTCTAAAACATAAAAACTTAATGTGGCATTTGGGAAAAGTTTCTTCAGACGTCCGGATAGACAACTTTCCCCCCTTCCCCATTGTAATAATGTCTAAGTTGCATACCGCAGACCGTTTTCTCTCAGCCTGAATAATACAAATAGTTTTTTCAATCTCATATTGACCCTCAGACTCATTAAACTCTGTATATTCATGAATCAAGGAAACACAAGAGTAGCCATCATTGTAAAGATGCATCCTGACGTATGCCAGATAAACTCCTCCCGAAGACGCTGTAAAAATGCCTGTGGTTGAGTTGAACTGACATCCTGCAAAGAATGTGGGAATTACTCCAGATAATGCTTCAACCCCATCCGGATGGCAGATTTGATGGATGTCTGAATCCAACAGTTCCAAGATCTACACAATTAGAAGAATAATTGATTGTTATTGAGTAAGTAAAACCATGATTAAAAAAGAGACAAATAGCAATCGTTGGTCATGTAATGGGAAGAGAGGCAGTGGGAAATATCATGGTAAATGGAGAGATCAGTGGGAAAAGTTGCAGAGGCAGACCAAGAGAAATGATGCTGGATGGACTGGGATAATGGCATGGAGGAATATCACCAGCAGAGTTCATCCAGAGCACAAATGACCGAGATCGAGGGGCATTTGAAACATGCACGTCCGCAGGTTTATATTTGTCTTAGTTTGGTCTCAATTGTGTGACGTGTCCGACATGGGAGACACCACCAGCCCACACGCAAGGCAGCAGGTCTATATCTGTATTAGTTTGTCTCAATCCCTTATCCTGTCCGGCATGTTAGACACTACCAGTCACTAGGCTGCAGTTTGATACATGTCTTAGTTTGATCTCAATCCTGTATCCTGCCCGGCATGTGAGACATTACCAGCTACTAGGCTGCAGTTTGATACATGTCTTAGTTTGATCTCAATCCTGTGAGCGCAGTACTTATGCAATCGACTTTGTGTTTTGTTGAGTCATCTATTGGTGAATACAGAGCAGATCTCTTGTCAACTTCACCCAGCTAGGGAAAGATCTTGTCCGGTAAATACAGAATTAATGAAACATTGTGCTGAAGAATTGAGAGAACATGACAACTTTATAAACAAGACAGCCAGCCAGATAGAGAGGGCCAGAAAACGAGAGAGAGAGAGAGAGAGAGAGAGAGAGAGAGAGAGAGAGAGAGAGAGAAAGAGATAGAGAGAAAGTGAGAGGGTGAAAGAGAGATTGAGAAAAAAAAGAAAAAAAAAATATATATATATATATATATATATACATATATATATATATATATATATATATATATATATATATATATATATATAGAGAGAGAGAGAGAGAGAGAGAGAGAGAGAGAGAGAGAGAGAGAGAGAGGCCACCAACATAAATTAGAGATATAAGCCACATTGGTTGCATAGATATTCAAGCCGCGCTAGAGAACTGAGGGCAAGAAATAACTACTGTAACAGCGCTACAAAGTAAAGCATACTTCTGGAGAATGATCACGATAAATGTGATTGCTCAGATTAGACATAAATAATTATATGCACATAAGGAAGTAGAGATCAGCTGCTATAATTGCAAAATAAAAAAAACATGTAAAAAAAATTTGACAAAAGGAAACATGATAGATTGGATTCAACATATAAATTATTGGGACAATGTTGACTCATTGACGGCCTCATCAAAACGTCGATCATCTAAGATGTATTTTACCAATCTTTTAGAAACTTCTGGGGAGATACCACGCCAAAACACCACAAGGAGCTAAGAGTGTGTAACTAAATTAAGGAACACGATTCAATTACAACCAAGATGGCGGTGTAAACTTTCGCTTCGATTCGGAGATTTAATTATGTGTTCTGTGCGTGTTTCTTAACATCAATCTGTTCAAATAAGGATGAACCTACGACAGGTCCAGCAAACCGGTAGGGAATTTATTTGTTCAAGTACTATTGCACGAGAATTATGGAGGAAACTGACAGAAAAACGCAACTCTATCAGCGTTCACGCCGAAAACACACCAAAGCTGAACAACAAGGAACGTCCTGTAAACAACAAGCGACCAACAACAGCTAAATTTCGAAGCAGATAGCAGACATTCGGGACTTGAATGTTACGGGTCTAGGAAACAAGGAACCAACTCTCGTAGAATTTATGAAAACATCAAATATACAAATATTAGAACTCGCAGATACTAGGAAATATTGGCAGAATACAAAACGAATACATGAAGGCTTTTATACAAAGATACGCCCCATGTAACAACACTTAAGCCGACGAAGACAAAGTCGAGTATTTTGATAAACTTGCAGACACGTTAAATAATGTCAGGGAGATAGATGAACTTATTGTAATAGGTGATTTTAACGGAAGAATAGGCACACGAAGAACACCGTGGGATGAATGCATGGGGCCATTCAGCGACACAGAGACTGATTCTAACAGCAATGTCAACGTCTACTCAACATATGCTCCGAACACGGACTAATAATAGCAAATCGTTTTTTTCAACATCGTCGTAGCCACACCATGACCTGGTATAAATGGAATGACATAGACCAAGCATCTCAATTTGACTTTATTCTAATTAGGAAATCAGACAGAAGACTACTATTAGATTCAAGAGCACTCCCAAATACAGACGTTGATACTGATCACAAACCAGTCATAATAAAAACGATTCCAACATACAGGAAAATAAGAAACAAAAAGGTAACAACACATGTCATCAATTATAGGAGGCTTCATGAAAATACGGTTAGAGACGAATTCAATCACAAAATAAAAAAAATAAAAAACTACATAAGAACATCCCTGACGACTGCTCAAGCGTAGATAAGGAATGGGCATTTTTTAAGGCTGCCATGCTCGACACACTGGAAAATAAATGTGGCACAAGGAAAGTAGGGCAAGACAAAAGATTAAGAACAGCATGGTGGAACAATGAAATTAAATATAGCATATTTAAAAAAGAAGGTAGCTTCAAAAAATGGATCACAACCAAATCTGAACAAGATTATGTTACTTTCAGAATTGCACGATGAAATGCCAAACGAACAATTAGAACATCTAAAGATGAATCCTGGAGAATCTAAGGTGAACAGGTGGCGACGCTTAGCAAAGACTACCCAAGAGAATTTTATAAACGTGTCAATACAATGAGAAACAGAGATGCATGCTACAACCCAACCACCATCATAAACAGCAAAGGAGGTATACCAATGTTTAATCCACAACAAAGACTAGCAAGGTGGTCAGAATACTTTCAAGAACTACTTAACCCCACACATAACATAGACAATTTTACTTTTGTGCCTAAAAGTCATGGACAACAAGAACCAAATTGTATACCTGCAGAAGTCAAAGCAGTTATACAGAAAAGTCCTAAAAACAAATCGCCGGGTCCAGATGGAATAACCACAGAAGCTATTCAGGCCTGTGGGAAAACAGGAGTTAAATGGCTAACAAGACTTTTCAATATAGCATGGGAAGAAAGAAAAGTCCCAGATGATTGGCAACAAACAATAATAGTACCAATATGGAAAAAGAAAGGCAACATGAGAGAGTGTGAAACATACCGAGGTATATCACTCCTCAGCCACATAGGGAAAATGTACGCAAAACTATTGGAACAAAGAGCTAGACCCATAGTTTAACAACAGTTAAGCAAAGTACAATTCGGTTTTCGGAGAGGTAAAAGTTGCACTGATGCATTATTTACACTTAGAAAAATATGTGAAAAAACTATCGAATATAGTGACCAGCAGAATATTGTGTTTGTAGATCAGGAAAAGGCTTTCGATAGAGTAGACATATACAAATTATGGCCATCCTTTGAAGGCTATGGGATACAAGGGCAATTGCTAGAGAACATCATAGCCATGTACCACTCAAGCCGAAGTGCAGTAAGAACACAAGAAGGTATATCAGATATGTTCACAGCCAATACAGGAGTGAGACAGGGATATGTGCTATCTCTTCTGCTATTTAATGTCTACATGGACAGAATATCCAAAAAAAAAGCAAGTCTTGACAGAACAGATTCAGAAAATTTAGAACTCTTCACTCCAGATGAAACACTGATTCACAGGAAATAAATGAACTTCTATTTGCAGACGATCAGTGCCTGTTTTACAGTGATGAGGGCAGACTACAACATCATATTAATAATCTGAGTTCAACCTGCAGCAGATACAATATGAGTATAAACACAGCTAAAACCGAAGTAATGCAAGTTAGCAAATCGCCGGGCCCATTAATTATACAGATAAATATCACAACTCTGAAACAAGTTAAAGAATGCAAATATCTTGGAAGTATTATCACAGAAGATGGAAGATTGGACAGAGAGATCGAAATCAGATGTCAAAAAGCTAGTGCACTTATATATCAACTATCACCCTTACTGAAACATCCAAATAATATACTGAAACATACCCATGTCCGCAAAACGACAGATAAAAAACAGCATATTCACACCAACCCTATGTTACCAATCTCAAACCTGGACTTTATCCAAATCACACCTTCGCAAAATCAACACCTGAGAGATGAGATGCCTGAGGAGAGCTGCCAACTTAACAATCCGAGACCGAGTAAGAAATACTGTTATCAGACAGACTGTGGAACAACACCTTCTGCCACATTTATTGAAATGTAGAAGATCAAGTGGTTGGCCATGTCCATAGAATGCAACACCAACAACTACCATCACTGGCCTTACATCTAAGGTAATCTGAGACAAGACCGAGAGGACGTCCAAGAAGGAAATGGATTGACGACATCAAAGGCATTGTACAATCATACGAAATGACACTATCTAGTGCCGCTCACCGGGCGCTGAAACGCAAATTATTCCTCCCCACGACGCTTGACGGCAGAAGTAGAAGATGATGATGATGATCATGATGATGATGATGATGATGATGATGATGATGATGATGATTCAATTACGCAAGCTAGCATTTATATCTTTGCAACATTATGATGCCCTCTATAGGCCGTATACAAATAGAGGTGTAAACACCATGGTACCTAACCTACGGGATCACATGTTACTTGTTCCACGGAACATCAATTAGCTGTCATTAAGCAAATTCGTTCCGCTGCTGTCAGAGGTGCTACACATTTAGATTGTGAAGCAACATTCGCGGCACCAATAAAATGTGCCACGGAAATATGTTGAACATATTTACTGCAGGAGAAACAAAACCAAAGGTAAGACCTGTTAATGGAGAGTCAATGATAGTGTGTTATGTTTTGTCAGAACAGGCTCAAGATCGATGAGACCACAGATCTAGGTTGTGCCTGTCAAACAGAATGAACCATACAAAGACATCTGTGTATGCCTGGATGTGTCTGCTAAAGACAGAACTACTTAACGACTGGCGACACCATTGTTAGGAAGATTCTTGGCCTAACCAATTCCTATGACAAAGAAAGAAGTAAGGGACTTGTTAGGACTGATCAGTTACAATAGTACAGTGGTTCTCAACCGGTGGGGAATTCCTCCCCCCAGGGGGGAATTTTAGGGTTTCCAGGGGGGGGGGGGGAAATGAAGACCATTTCAAGATCGCGTTAATATAAGAACCGATTACTTGATATTGTTTTTTTCCTTCATACTTTACATCCTTCTAAAATTCATTTTATAAAGTAAGTAGACCCACAAATCATGTTTTATGTGGATTTCTAGACTTGTTTTAGTATGTGCTATTAAATTTACCTTCCATTTTTACGAATACTGTGTAGGGGTGGGGGGATTTTTAGATAGGAAATATGAAAGGGATGACGTTCTGAATTTATGGTGAAGGGGGGCACGGGCCAAAAAAGGTTGAGAACCACTGCAATAGTAGGTTGGTACTCAATTTCTCAGACTTACACATATAATTAGTAAAGTCAAATCTCACAAAGAGACAATGCCCTAAAAGTGGATTGAATTCCATAGTTTACTTGGATCCAAACAATGGTCCGCGTATTTTTGTCCAATGATCCAGCTTTACACATGCCTCTTCTTTCATTTCCATTCTTCTTCAGAACGGATGCCAGAACAATAGCAATGTATACTGTCCTTTATATGGGCAGAACGTTAACATAGGTGAGAATAAATATTCAGTTAGATGGCTTTCAGATTGTAGTAAAACAGAAAAGAATGGCTTCTCCAAGATGAGACATCGACACAATGTAAAGATATCGATAATTGCAGAAAATAACTCAATAGACGTTTTGTTGTGACATTTGAGGGCGATTCTCTATATCTGTCTGATAATATTTAGTAATTTGTTTTCACGAAATTATGACAGCAAATATATACATTATTTATTAACACGATTTTTTTTTTCTTTTCGCATATCCTTTACAGGACATCGCTGTAAACATCAGCATCTTTCAGCTGATTGTTGATTTCTTGGCAAGATAACGCTCATTAGTTTGCCATTGCTTTCTGAGCTACCGGCTCTCATACCCCGTAAGTTACCAAAGCTACCTATTCTCGCGCAGGTTACGTTCCTCACGCGGATATACGGGATTACGGAGAAAAACGTTAACACCTAGGCCAGGGAGACGGCATTAACACGATTAGCCTTGCGAATATAAATAATAATTTTCCCTGAGAAAATATTACTGGCTATACAGAATCTGTTATCCAGAATCGCAGAACAGCTTAAAATGGTTCTCAATATAGTTGGCGCATTTAGTACAGGGCTTGTTATTCACTTTCCTAGTTTCATCTGTATCCAATTACATTTCCTTTAGATGTTTATGGTGATACTGAAGAAGATAATTATGATCGAAATTTAAATACTGAGCACGACCCACTACTGGCAACGCTAATAAATTCTGGTATGAGCCGGTTAGCGGGGTAGGGGTATCCCCTATCAAAGGAGATGTAAGACGCCTCCTTTCCTCCGTTAGTCTACGGGACACCCTTGGGCAAGGTGCAGTACCCGTTTAGCCCCCCGATCAGGGTTACGTGAAGCCATGGAAGCAGGTGGTGGATGGAGTGTAAGAGCAACTGATAGATTGTTGTTGGTTATGGTCTTGCACTCTGCGGCGATAGGCAGATGATCTCATCAGTAGAGACAATGGATATTGCCACCGACTAGTACAGTCACTGCCCAGAAGGAAAGCAATGGAAAACTACCTTCTGCAAAACTTGCCAAGAAACCATAACAACCATGAATGAAAACATAATAAGAAAGAGGTCTGGTGGCGAGACCCCCAGGCCAGGCAGATCAGATAACACTGGGGAAGAGTGTGACACAGGGACCAGTACTAGTAATCGTGATGAGGGAGTTAATCCTGACTGTGTTACCAAGGAAATCCCCTGTGTCAGACTAAGAAACAGAGTGAGAATAGCAACGTGGAATGTGAGAAGTCTGTATGAGGGAAAGCTTAAAGTAGTGTGTGATGAGATTGAGAGGTTAAACATTCAAATTTTAGGAATTAGTGAACATCGCTGGAGCACAAGGGACATTTTACAACTAAAAATGGAAGTATTTTCATTTATTCTGGTAGAGATGTCGGAGGCCAGAGTGGAGTGGCATTTTGTTTAGATAAGACAACTGCAAAAGCTGTAATGGGATACAATCCAGTTAGTGATAGAATCCTTACTATTAGACTTAAAGGCCGTCCAAAAAACACAAATCTCATACAGATATATGCACCTACTTCAACAGCAGAGGAGGACGAAATTGAAGATTTTTACAACTCACTACAATACACATTAAATAAGATTGGTCATAATGATATAGCAATAATAATGGGAGATTTGAATGCAAAAGTAGGTGCAGGAAGAGCCGAAAATGAGAGACACGTTTTAGGAAAATTTGGATTAGGAAATAGAAATGATGCAGGTGACAAATTAATTGAATTTTGCACAGAAAATGAGTTAACGATAGTCAACACGCTTTTTAAACAACATCCAAGAAGTCTCTTCACATGGAAGTCTCCAGACAGTTTTACCAAAAATCAGATAGATTATATTTTAATACAAAGAAGATGGAGATCAAGCATAACATCTGCAAAAACCCTACGAAGTGTAGACTGTGATACAGATCATCAGTTATTAGAAGCAGATCTGAAATTAAAAGCTTACCCGAGGACCAAGGCCACTTCGTTTTGATCTCACAAGAATACCGGATGCATACAACATAGAAGTTAGGAATCACTTTGGGGTCTTCATGTCTGTACAAGAAGAAATGAAACCTGATGAATTGGTAGCACAAGCTAGAGATATCTTGATAACTGCAGCCAAAGAGTTCATTCCGACCAAGAAAAAGCAACATAAGCCATGATTACACCAGACACGTAGGAATTAATAAAATAACGAAGGGAGTTGAAACAGAAAGGAGATGAATACGATAATAGCAGGATGAAGTATACATCTTTAACTCGAGAAATAAGAAAGGAGATGAATCCGATAACAGCAGGATGAAGTATAAATCTTTAACTCGAGAAATAAGAAAGGAGGTGAATCCGATAACAGCAGGATGAAGTATAAATCTTTAACTCGAGAAATAAGAAAGGAGGTGAATCCGATAACAGCAGGATGAAGTATAAATCTTTAACTCGAGAAATAAGAAAGGAGGTGAATCCGATAACAGCAGGATGAAGTATAAATCTTTAACTCGAGAAATAAGAAAGGACACAAGAAAGGACAAAAATCAATATATACAAGATTGCTGTACCAGAATAGAGCAATATCATAAGACTGGAAGAGATTATGAAATGTTCAAAGAAATGACGTTATTGACAAGAAATGTTCAACCTCAATTGATTGATTGATTGATTGATTTAGGAACCGACATCACAGCATTCGGGACATTCCTCAATTGAATGTTATCTGTGACAAGATGGGAAATACCTTAACAGAATCTAGACAAATTCTAGAAAGATGGCAGGAGTACTGCAGTGGAATGTATGATATGAGTGACAGTGAGGATATGAATGAGATACATGAGCCAATGACAGCAGAGACAGAACCTGAACCCTCATTAGATGAAATTGCTTGGGCTATAAAGAACCCGAAGAATGGTAAATCACCTGGATGTGATGAGATACCAGCTGAACTAATTAAAGCGAGAGGAGAAGAAAGCATACACATATATCATGCATTATGGACACAGATTTGGAAATATGGTATATGGCCAAAAGATTGGAAGAGAACTGTCTTCATTCCAATACCAAAAAAGGGCATCCTGAAATTATGCACCAACTATAGAACTGTTGCCCTGATCAGTCATACAAGTAAAATTCTACTAAAAGTCATATGCGAAGACTTCGTAAGAAAATGGAAGAAGAGATTAACGTGGTTCAAGCTGGATTTAGACAAGGAAGAGGAACAAGAGATCACATATTCAACATGCGTTTAATAATAGAGAAGTGCAGAGAATTGAATGTAAACATATTCTCATGTTTTGTGGATTATTCAAAGGCATTTGAATGTGTTCAACATCAGAAACTTTGGGAAATCATGAGGAATAAGGGTTTTCCATCACATTTAGTACAACTCATAAAAATGCTCTATCTAGACCAACAAGCAGCAGTTAGAGTAGATGGCGAGATATCAGATTGGTTTGACATCAAGCAAGGAGTCCGTCAGGGCTGCGTGATGTCACCCTATTTGTTTAACCTGTACGCCGAAAATATAATGAGAAATGTAAGAGATGATATAAACAGGGAGCTATATGATGCCCTAAATATCGGCGGTCATGACATACCAGAGATTCGATATGCTGATGATACAGTATTACTATCCACAACACAGAATGGCATAGAAAACCTAATAGCCTCAACCCAATTGAATAGTGAAAATCACAACTTATATCTTAACATAGCAAAAACAAAGATAATGCATACAGATAAAACTACTATTGAGAAAGAAATATACATTAATGGGGGAAAATTGGGGGTGGTGGAAAATTTTGAATATCTTGGGTCATTGATTACCAACAACGGTGACACAAGGAAAGAAATTAAACGGCGACTATCCATTGCTCTTCAAAGACTAAAACAGCTGAATAAATTATGGAGTGGGACAGACAGAACTACAAAAATTAGATTTTTAAGAGCATACATCTTTCCCATTGCAACGTACGCTTGTGAGACATGGACACTTACTAAACAAGCTGAACAGCTCATAAACGCTTTTGAATATAAATATTATAGACGAGTTCTAAGAATATCTTGGGTAAAGAAAAGAACAAATGCATCCATACTTCAAGAGTTGAATATTGAAGAAGGTTGGCTATTAAAGACGATAAAACAAGGAAAATTGAAATATTTTGGTCATTTGAAACGTCAAGAAAGTTTGGAGAGAACAATAATGGTAGGGTATATGCCTGGGAAGAGAGGAAGAGGAAGGCCAAAGAGAAGATGGATGCATGATGTGGCGGATGATCTCCAGATAGGTGTATCAGAAGCGGGACATCTTGCTTATGATCGAGAGGTTTTCCGGAAGGTTGTTATGGGAGCGAGGTTCTGCAAAGGACATGCTACTGAATGAATGAATGAATGAACCTTAGGCCCATCCACGTCAATGTGGAAGCATCTGTTTATCAGATGTCAAGGATATCCACTTAGTGCTTCCACATTGACGTGGATAGGCCTTAAGTTCATACCAGAATTTATTAGCGTTGCCAGTAGTGGGTTGTGCTCAATAATTAAATCTCAAGTCCCGAAACAACCAAATAAATCAATATGATCGAAATGTCGGACCTGTGTTGTGGTTTAGGTTTATTTTTGCATTTTTACTTTACGGTTACTATTATTATTATTTCAGTCTTTCCCTTTGTGGTTTATGTTAACTGAATTTGGGGTCGTTGTAAGGATTGCCTACTGCTTCTGTGCGTGTTATTTCTCTATATATTTCACAGGAATCACAAGTACCCTAGACGTTGTGATCATATATTCACTTTCTCATTGCGCAACATCACAAACTGCGCTTACCGCTCTTGTTGGCACACGTCGTCGCGACTGTGACAGACAGATCTGTCAGCTTTTGCATCACATCAAGTAACTGGAAAGATCAAAGAATGATCATTTATTACAGTAAACTACTTCACGTTTAAAAAATACTTTCGTTATCTCTCATATTCTGTTCAAGAATTTAGAGGTAAACTAGAGCTGCGTTCTTTCTTTAACAATTAGCACAAATACAAACAGACTGCTGAATTTCTGTATACATCTATCATCATCAAGTGACATTAAGGCATTGGGAGTTAGCTGTATGGATTTCCAGCATTCCAGTCCTGCGACTTTACAATACACTCACACAGAGTTCTTTGATCACATTTAGCGACGTGGTATACACACATGTGACCTTGTCTTTCTCTGGTGTATTCCACTACCCCGCTGTATATCGTCTAAGACATACTTTAGCAAGTAACTGTGGCTGTTTGTACAGCTGAAATACTTTAAGTGTCTGAACTAGATGCAGCAATGCAACTGTTATGATGGAGCCGAGAGAAAATGCTTTACACTAGCCTTAAAACAATAAATGCAAGTCCTTGTCGTGGCTCAGACAACCTGGACGTCATTGTATCAATGCATTTGTCTTAAAAGAGTTGAAACTCAGCCTTCTAGAAGATTCACAACCACCTCTAACGGCATCTATTGTTGCTTCAGGCAATATGGCAACAATAGACCAACTATCGATGGTATGTATATAAAGAATAAGAACGTATAGAAACAATGGAAAAGAAGAAGATTGGACTGATGGAAATAGCGGACACCAGAATAAAGGGGAAGGATGCAAGGAGATCCACCACAGTTAAACATTTGTCTACTGTGGAGCGGAACAGCAAGAAAGAGCAAGACACGGTGAGGGAATAGTCATTGAACCACGGCTAACAAAAGAAATACAAGAAAAAAATATACATATCAGAAAGAATCATAACAGTGAGAATAAAAGAACAGAAAATTACTACATATGTACAGATATACGCACCATGTAATAAAAACAAAAGTGAGCAAGAATGCGAGGAGTTCTACGTACATATCCATGAAGTACTTAATAAAATACAGAAGCAGGACAACATCATAGTTATGGCGGACTTAAATGCAAGACTAGGACGTAACAGAGTGGGCATAGAAAAACATCTTGGAGCATTTACAGACCAACATAATAAAAGAAATGATAACGTAGGTAGACAGATAGAGCTATGCAACCAACACGGCCTCTATATAATAAATACATTCTATAAACACACCGACTCACAAATATGCACCTAGTATAAATGGAACGATCTTGCTACCAAGACCAAAATTAAAACACTAAATAACAGAAAGAAGAATATATTAGATGCACGGGCAGTGCCCAACTTAAGTATAAACACAGACCACAAAGCAGTTATTGCCACAATAATAACCAACAGAAGAAGAAAGCAAAGACCAGGAAAATAGACGCCATGCGAATCAGTAAACTAAATAACATCAAAGACGAGGCTGTGAGGGAAAATTATGAGAAAGAACTAACTTAAATCTTTGTAAAATTACCTATAGAAAGAAAAACAGTGGAAGAAGAATGGGAGATGTTCAAATCAAGCATTTTAAATACTGCAAAAATAACATATGGAACCAAGAAAAAACGAAAAACACGGATTAAGAAAATAACAAGTTGCTAGAACGCAGAAGTAAAGAAAGCTGTGAGGGGCAAAAGGAAAAATATAAAAAGTGGGTGAAGAGCAAACAGGTCCGTGATTACATAGAATATAAAATAGCAAGAAGACACGTGAATAGAATAGAGAAGAGAGAAAAATAAATGTGAGGAATATGGAGAAATCCAATATAAAAACTTCAAGGAGGCAACTGGAAACTTCTACAAAAATAGATCAGTGTAATGAGAACAAGAAGAAAACCATTTGACTCAACTGAAATAATTAACAGCGAAAAAGGTGAACCAGTAAGTGATCAAAAACACATCCTGTTAAGATGGAAGCCGTACTTTGAACAACTTCTCAACAATCCATTAGATGAGTCAGGATTTCAGGAAACCGACACGTATGCCACTGAAGAACTAGAACCAGACATACTGAAAGAAGACATTAGAGAAGCCATCAGATTAGCCCCATTGTCCAATCAGCGGGACAAGACGAAATACCAAATGAACTAATTAATGCAGCAAGAGAAGTAGGAACAGCATCATGTTTGGGTAGAACAACAGACTACAACTAGGTTACCGATTAACAGTTTACCACAACAAGCAATGATGTACAGACCAGATGTAAAGAGAGGAAGAGGCCGACCACGTAAACATTGGAATATCGATACATGAAGCCCATAAGTTTATACTTTGCCTCGACACTGCAATGTACAAGAGGAACAAGTTAAGATTATATATATATATATATATATATATATATATATATATATATATATATATATATATATATATATATATATATATAGTCGAGGTTCCAACATCACGGCAACGGGTCGTCCCCATTATGCTCCATTCCTGTGCCAGTGAACATCACACAAAATGCTCCCCACTGTCCAATGCGAAACGCGGAATAGACAGGAATCTCGGCAATCCAACAGCCAGTATATATATATATATATATATATATATATATATATATATATATATATATATATATATATATATATATATATATATATATATATATATATATTTTATTTTTTTTCTTTCATATCCTTTACAGGACATCGCTGTCAACACCAGCATCTTTCAGCTGTATGTTGATTTCTTGGCAAGATTACGCTCAGTAGTTTGCCATTGCTTTCTGAGCGGCCGGCTCACATACCCCGTAAGCTACCTATGCGATTCGAACCACTGCTGATTCTAACCGTCATCACGTTACCGATGAGAGTATACGAGATTACGGAGAAAAGTCATAACCTCTAAGCCACGAAGCCGGCATATATATATATATATATAATCGTAGCCGTGTGCTTCCAGTTGTTCTGTTAGTGTTTACAACAAGTTTATAAAGAACCTCCGTTAGAATACGTCCGTCTTTATGTTTTTTGCGTATCCCTTACGGGACGTTGCAGTCGACACCAGCATTTTTCAGTTGCTGTTGATGTACTAGGCAAGTGTTACGTTCAGTAGTTTGCCATTGCTTTCTGAACGACCGGCTCCCATACCAGCACGTTATAACATAACGCGACACGGTCTGTCACATACAGTAAACTTGGTCAAGCTATTACATTATGTGCTCTCTGGGCAGTATGTGTTTTGTGGTTTGACCATTGTGTGTGAACATTTCAGCATTTGTTACTCAGTCCTTCCAGCTGATGTCTAGGATTAAACTCAGGTATATGTTGCCCAGGTCTGATTACTGGTCAAGAAACATTGATAATGACACACACACACACACACACACACACACGTACACACGTACGCACGCACGCACACACACACACACACACACACACATATGAAATCAAGGGGATGTATGCACAGTAGGTAAACATGGGTTGATAGAACGAAATGAGAGAGGAGACAGACTTGTAGAATGGGCAAAAAGGCATGAACTGAATGTCGGAAACACCTCATGTAAGCAACATCTAAGAAGATTATGGACATGGCGGAGTCCTGACAGTAGGATTAGAAACAAGGTTGATTACATCCTGATTAGCAGGATGTTTCGAAATGTGTTGACAGTCGTAAAAACAGTTCAAAATGCAGATTGTTACATTGATCACGGATTCATTATAGACACATTTAAAGTAAAGTTAAAGAAGATCAAGTATACACCATGAAACACTAATTTGATCTGTGTTCATTGAGCAATGACAAGGAAATAAACAGGACAATCATAGGAGTAAAGAACAGATTTGATATATTGTCTGATCTTTAGATCTTATTCCAGGATGTGGATGACCAATGGGAAATGTTGAAGAATTCAATCTGTTTGGCTGCAGAAACAACTATCCCAACATTAAAGTAAGTAAGTCGTAAGAAATGGATGACTGAAGACATTTTTCAACTAATGGAAACAAGAAGACACAATAAAAATAATCCTGACAAATATGAGGAGATTGACAGAAATGTCAGACTATTATGTAGAGAGGCAAAAGAAGCATGGACATTGAAAAACAACGCGCCAGTTAAAAATACCAAATTAATGCACACAAGAATTCAGGAACTTACTAACAAAAGAACACATACATCAACAGGCTGCCCGAAAGCAAAGGAAAGACAAATCATAATAGACAAAGATCAAAGTTTAGATACATGAAAGAACTATATAATGATACACGTGAAGAACAGTTGGATATTTCTTATAATATGGAAGGACCATCAATATCGAAGAACTAGTTCTGCTGCTCTCAATGAAATAAAAACTGGCAAGACCTGGGGCCGACAGCAGGACAACTGACATGATTAATGCCTTAGAAGAATTTGGTATAGACCAAGTTACTAGACTGCTAAACAATATATATTATACTGGCGATATTCCCATTGACTTATTGTCATGGACGAGTTGTCCGTTACTAAAGCTCACACCCGCATCGCAGTCAAAAGTGCAGTTGCTTGGTGGGAGAAGCACGATTTCGACCGGGTTCAGTAGAAGGGAATATTCTCCTGAACGTGACAGTTAGAGGTCGCCCGTGGTCCCGGTTGGTCAGGTCGAGAGTCAGTGTAGGCAATGGGGACATTCACCTCGCCGCAAGACATATTTTAGTTGTCATTACTATTGTGATTAGGCATTTTACTGTGATCAAGAGGTGTGCCATTTAGTTGTGATCATGTTAGATATTGTAGACGCATCAGTGTAACAGATGACAGAAAACTGCACGGCGTCCTGGTTCAATGCTTATAATTAATGTGTCACTTGTGATTCGTCATGCATGCCATGAAGGATTGCTAGAGTCAAAGTGTTGATATCAGTAACTCAATGATAGGCAGCCATCATGTACCTTGACAATGTCAACGCATTTGAGCCTTATTTTAATGCCAGAATGTTACTTCTGGCAAACTCTAAGGATCCAAGTAAACATAAATATGATCATGGCAAATATTTATGAACCAACATCAGATTCTCTGCCGTGACACTTACGTAAATCACTGTTTATTTCAATTCCAAAGAACTAGTTCGAGTGGCGATGCAAAGTTTATTCCTTTTATTTCAGTTTTATTCCTCTTCTCTTTGACCCGAACACAGCCAGCGTTGGGACCTTTCTGCCTCACATTATAATCTAATCGCTTCCAGCCATCTTGATATACACTTCTTCCCAGTTCATCCAGTTGTGATTATGACAAATTATATATATATATATATCCATCCATCCATCCTGTGTCATGCCGGTAAGCGTGGGCGGTCATGTTTTGCCATCTCACTCGATCACCAGAGTCGTAGATCAGCTCCGTATTTCTGTTTCAACCATGCCACGTGGCCAAGCCATCCAGGTATTTACTTCTCGGTCTTCCCCTTGGTCTCTTCCTTTCGATCTTGTCAGCCGTCACCAAGTTCTCCAATTCATTTCTTCTCATAACATGCCCAAACAATTTTGACTGTCTACGTCTAATGACTCTAATCAGTTTACGATCTTCATTTGTTTCTTGAAGGACTTGCTCATTGGTTTTTCTGTCTGTCCATGGTATTCTTTGCATTTTCCCCAGAAACCACATTTCCACAGCCATCAGCTGTTTTTCAGCTTGACTGCTTATTGTCCACGCTTCACATCCATACAAAAGTATAGGTTCTACGTAGCTATAATATATAGGTTCTATATATACATATATAATACGATGTTCTAATCCATTCAGCCATTAGTGTAACAATTCATGTATACAATACTCACATTTTCCCCACTTCATTCAGCTGCTGTTATAATAAGTAATATCAATAAAACATGCATTTGTTCCCACCCCTATCAAGCCATCACAACAAGTCATATAATATAATACTTACATGTTTCCCCACTTCATCCAGCCGTTGTTGTACTTGTTTGTCATTATTCTGCGTGTCCTTCTCTATCGTATTAAAATGCTTTTCCAGGTCAATTATTTTATTTATCTGCACTGCAAACTCTTTTTCACTATTTGTTAAGGATTGCAAAACAACATTAATCTGGTCAACCTTTACTGATAGGTCTGTGTTAATTTGATCAACTTTTGCGGACAGGTCTATGTTAATTTCACCCACTTTGTCTGATAATTCTGTGTTAATTTGATTAATTTTTGCTGTAAGGTCTCTGTTAACGTGATCAACTTTGTCCGGCAAATGTGAATTAATGCGATCAACTAATACCTGCTGATCTGAATGAATTTCATTCACGTCTCCGGAGAGGCAAGACACTGCATTCTGTAGAGATTCCAATTTCTGAGAATAATCCTCCAGTAATATTTTCCCCGTTTCTACATATTGATTGAATGATCCGACGTCCGACTTCAAACTCTCTGTGTCTTCTCTGAGGCTGTTAAGCTTCATATTCAGTTTTTGCTCTAATTCATCTTCTTTTGCCAAAAGACTTTTAAGTTGGTTGTACACATCTTGATATCTGGTCTGTTGGTCACTTTCTAAGTTTGGATTTGTAAAAGTGTGGATTTCTTTGACATCGTCAGTGTCATCTTCTTTATCCTTTCCATACACTGTTGCAGGTTTACCAGCGGAATCCATTTGTTCATATTTCTGTCGCTGAGTAAACTCATCTCTCCCAATCAAATCTGATGTTTCACTTTCTAGATCACCTGTGAAAGAAGGAAAACACCACAGGGCATCATTTATTCTCACACGAGAGTCTCCGTGGTTAAGTGGTCAAGCCGTCTGACTCGGGCTCCAAAGGTTGTGGGTTCGATTCCGGGCCGCGTCCTTCTATTCACGAGTGCATTTGTTTCGGAGACTCCTGAGGGTCGTCGCTGAAGCATGGAGTTGATGCTTTGTGCAACGCATTCCGCGCTGCGGAAAGTGACTGAGCCATTTGGGATAAAAACCCGGTGCAATGAAGTCGACCCAGTCGACTTTTAAGCAACTTTGTATTTATGCTCACTACACAGTTTCATGTTTTTCATTGTTACCTAATCAATTTAGATTCAGTTTTCCTGAACCCCGATATCTCAGAAAGTTATTATTTTTACTGAATGACACAGATCAGGAGTCGGCAACCTACGGCACTCGTGCGAAGCGTTGCACGTGGAACGATTTTCAGTTGCACGCTGAATGACTTTACAAGGACAATGGTTGGCATACCGAGTAAAAAAAAAGAAAATATTTGCATATCCTTTACAGGACATCGCTGCCAACATCAGCATATTTCAGCTGATTGTTGATTTTTTGGCAAGATTACGCTCAGTAGTTTGCCATTGCTTTCTGAGCGGCCGGCTCACATACCCCGTAAGTTACCGACGCGATTCGAACCACTGCTGATTCTCACCGTCGTCACGTTACTTACGAGAGTATAAGAGATTACGGAGAAAAGTCGCTAACCTCTATTCCAGGAAGCCGGCGGCATACCGAGTGACTTTGCAAAATAACTTTGACACAGCACTACACAAAGTTGCCGACCCCTATCTTAGATGTTACTTTGACTCTTAAAGATCGAGAGTCCAGAACTTCGAGCTAGTATTACCAAGCGCACTCGGTGAGATAACCTTAACAGAACTTTTTTTTTCGTGTTGTAATTGTCATACACTTTAAATAGCCGTTTATTACCATTTACATTTTTACATCGTGAATATTGCTTTCAGCGCATGGAAATTATTAACCCTTAATATATACAATAAACTGAAACTCAGAGGAAAAATATCTCCAACAAATCTTTATATCCATTAAGAATTAACTCATTCAGATTAAGATTGTTGATACTTTAAATCAGGGGCGGGGAACCTTCTTTCTGCCAAGGGCCATTTGGACTTGTATACAATCATTCGTGTGCCATATACAATTATCAACTTAAAAATTAGTCGCTTATTGTCACAATCCTTTGCAACAGCTAGACATTGGTTCCTGTCTAGGGTCCGTATATCATGAATATATATAACTGAGCAGTGCAGGGTGACTCAGCCATAAACAACACATATCATCAAATAGGCCGGACTACTGATCCACAACTACTCATAGTCACTCGAGAACACTGGTTTGCACACACAACTTCGTTTAATGACATGCATAACATTATTCCAGGAAGTTTCGTTGAACATTATACGTCATCTTTAGGCATTAATCGTTAATATAACACTGCCTTCTCCAGGCCTTCTTAGCATAGAGTACATAGCCAGTTACGCCGGACTCTCCATTAGCTCGACTATAACCACTCCTCTCACTTTGTTCTCTGGCCCAAGTTCCGCTAACTTGCCCAAACTCCAAGTCTCCCAGACCCATCAATTTCTTCTTCTTTTATCTGTTTCCTCTGGACTCCCCCCCCCCCCCCATGAAACGCCATTTCACCCCCCCCCCCCCCGATCCCAATTACCGATTCCCACAAACATTACGGTAAGGATTTTCCGTTGTTTGTCCGTCTTATAGAGTGTTTCTGCCTTTCACTGGTGATTCACCCTTGACGCGTACGTCCTACATAATCCCACTGTCTTGGGGCTACCCCGTTAGTTGGAGATTCTAATTAATCTCCCTGGCCCCACCTCTGCCTTACTCTGACCTCACACCTGCAACCTCGTAGTGTTACTTTCATTGTTCCACACGCATTGTCACACGTATATTTGGTCAACCATTTAATTAATTCACCCTTAATGTGATAGCAGACACTGCTTCTCTTTGGTGGTGCGTGTGTCTGAACCATGTGACAAAGATTATCAGTGCCACATGTCCTTTTACAGGACATCACTGTCAACATCAGCATCTTTCAGCTGATTGTTGATTTCTTGGCAAGATTACGCTCACTAGTTTGCCATTGCTTTCTGAGCGGCTGGCTCACATACTCCCATGTTACCAACGCAGCGAGAACCGCTACCGATTCTCACGCAAGTTACGTTCTTCACGAGGATATTCGGATTACGGAGAAAGACGCTAACTTCAAGGCTAGGGAGACCGGCTTATTGATACTACTAAACATTAATTATTTATAAAGTGCAATTTAAAGAACAATAATTTAATAATACTGGTGCATGTTAAAGATACCTTAATGTGTTATTTCTTTTCTAGGACTCTTCAGAAAGAACTTACTTTTCATGTCATCATACTTCAAACTAAGAAATGCCATTGCCTTGCTTGTGATTTTTTGAATTTCAATAAATGTGGAGTGATGTCTCTCTCTTCCTGTTATCCACTGCCTTCCTGTTTCTATCACCTGAAAAATGGTATATACTTTATTTACAAATACATGCATGTAAAAAAAAATGTAGAGGTGCTACTGTAATCAAGTTGTATTGAGAAAAATCACAGCACATTGTGGCAGATGTTCGCAGGAAAGGTTCTTAGCACTCTCGGACATAATTAGTTAGTTAACATTGTACGACTTTGCAACTAACATTACCCGATGACATTGTCAATAAGGCGTCTTAGTAAAGGCCTATACACAGTGATTTATGTACACCATACAACACGAAATCCAGACAAGGGTGACATGAGGAGAGGCGAAAATGTGATGAAACCGAGATGCAGCAATGCAAACAGTATAATTGTAATGAGAAGATGGTCATTTTCATCATTACAAACAGGAACAGTAAAAAGTAAAAAGAGAGGCAGTATGAGAGAGTGTGAAATGTATACAGATGTATATCACTCCTGAGCTATATTGGGAAAATGTACGTAAAACCATTGGTACAAAAAGCTGGACGCATAGTTCAACAAGAGTTCAGCAAAGTACAATTTGGTTTCAGGAGAAGTAAACTAGCACTAATAGACCATTCACACTAAGACAAATGTGTGTGTGTGTGTGTGTGGGGGGGGGGAGACCATTGAATACACTGACCAACAGAGTATTATTAACAGACTATTATGTTTGTAGATCAGAGGAGGCTTTCAGCAGAGTAGAGACAATTTATGGACCTTCATTGAGGAAAAGGTGTAGACGGACAATTACTAGAAAACTCCAAAACCGTGCACCATTCGAGCCAACGTGCAGTAAGAACACAATAAGTATATCACACATATATTTACAGTCAATACAGGAGTGGTACAGGGATGTATGCTCTCCCCCTCTCCCCCAATATTTAATATCTACATAGACATAATATCTAAAGAAGCAAGCCTTGACAGATCAGATTCGGAACATTTCGAACTATTTACTTCAGATGAACCCGCAATAAATGAGTGTTTATTTGCAGACAACCAGAGCCTGTTTTACAGCGACAAGGGAAGTTTGAAAAAGCATATTACTAAGCTGAGTTAGGGTTAGAATTAAATTGTAAGAAGGCACAGATTATGGTCGTCACTAGGAAGAAGGAAATACCACAATGTAATATACAAGTAAATGGGAATATTCTTAAACAAGTGAATCGGTACAGTTATCTCAGAACAGTCATAACATCTGTAGGGAGATGCATTGAAGAGATTAGAACAAGAATAGCCATGGCGAAGGTAGCCTTTTGCAAGATGACGATCATACTGACCAATAAAAAGATGTCAATTGCAACGAGGAAAAGAGTGTTGAGGTGCTGCATACAGCCTGTACTTTTGTATGAATGTGAAGCGTGGACAATGAGCAGACAAGCTGAAAAACATATGATGGCCGTGGAAATGCGGTTTCTGAGGACATTGCTAAGGATACCATGGACAGGCAGAAACACCAATGACCAAGTCCTACAAGAAACAAATGAAAATCGTACACTGATTAGAGAAATTAGTCGAAGACAGTCAACATTTTTGGTCAAGTTATGAGAAGGAATAAATTGGAGAACTTGATGACAACTGGCAAGAGAAAGACAACAAGGGGAAGGCAGAGAAGTAAATATCTGGATGGCTTAGCCACGTTTTCTGGTCGAGACAAGAACACTGAGCAGATCCACGAATCTGGTGATCGAGTGAAATGGCGAATCATGACCGCCCACGCTTATCGGCATGGCACATGATGAATGAAAGAAGCTAAGTTCAACATGCAGCAGATACAATATGAATATAAAGACAACGATATTATATATATATATATATATATATATATATATATATATATATATATATATATATATATATATATATATATATATATATATATAGTACAATAAAACTGACATAATGCAGGTTAGCACATATTCTGGTCCACTGAATATAATTATAAACAGTACACCCCTGAAACAAATTAAAGATGTCAAATATCTTGGAAGTATGATCACAGAAAATGACAGAATAGGCAGAGAAATCGAAACCAGAAGTCACAAATCAAGTGCGCTTATATATTAACTATCATCCTTACTGAAACATCCAAATATACCCATGTCCGCAAAACGACAAATAATAAATAACATATTCACACCAACCCTATGCTACCAATGTTAAACTTGGACATTATGTAAATCACACTTACTAAAAATCAACACCTGTGAAATGTGATGCTAGAGGAGAGCTGCCAACTTAACTATCCGATACCGAATAAGAAATGATGTTATCAGACACACAGTGAATCAACATTTGTGACACATATACATTGGCACCTTTCCGTCTTGACAGACGATAGTTTGGTACATTGTGCTTCAAAAAGGCTTAATAACTACGATCCATGGCGGTGGCGAGTGTGGCTGGTAAGGCCAATTCTTGCTGCAAATGTTTGCCCACAGTAGGTGCATGTGAAAACATGGTCATTTCCACCATTTTGCACCATCTTACGTCTCTCACGCTCTGTTTTTGCTTTATCTGCAATCATTTTCTCCTTTGTCTTTATTCCATTTCTAATAGTTGCCCTCCATCCAACACTTTCAGCGGCGACGTGCTCCCAATGTGCATTATCAATGCCTGTATCAATCATGTCCCGCTTACACACATCTTTGTATCGCGGTAGAGGCCGACCCTGAGATCTCCTACCCGTCTGTAATTCACCAAAAAAGATGTCCTTTGGTATTCTACCATCAAACATCCTCCTAACGTGTCCTATCCATCTAAGTCTACGAAGACTGAGCATGGAATACACCGTCACACAACCTGATCTTTCCAATACTTCAGTATTTGTGATTTTGTCTTGCCACTTAATACCAAGTATTCTTCGCAGACACCGCATATGAAAGCTGTTTAAACGTTTCTCTTGGAGTGAGTAAGTTGTCCAGGTTTCACTGTCATAAAGAAGAGTACTAAGGACACAGGCTTGGTAGACGAGGACTTTTGTTTTGGCAGTAAGCTTCCTGTTCTCCCAGACTCTTTTTCCTAACATGTTCATTGTTGTTGCTGCCTTGCCAATCCTGATGTTGATTTCCTGATCGAGGGATAATTTGCTATTTACCTCTGATACTAACAGTTGCCTCTCGCTTTGATTCCGAGACCGGTTAAGACCAGGGATGGAGTTATTGCCTCTCCATAGCACAAAGCCTGGGCTAAAATAAAGAAACCATGTGTTGCCCATGCAGCATGATCCCTCTCTCGGCCTGCCTTGTTCACTTCAGAGGAAAGTTGACACCTATAATCTGGAACAAGACAAGCTGCAGAAGCTGCCGGATCAGCAAAGCAATGCTCTAACTGTCCGCCTGTAGGAGCTTCGATTCCAGACCAGCTGCCAACCAAGGCTTAGGGCCTGGTCTGCCCTGCCATGACTTATTTTGTCTTTGGGTTGCATTTCCTCGCACCAGGATAAGGCTAGTACCCTCCTTATTGCGCTCTTCCGCAGTGAGCGGAGTGAGCAGTGTGACACATATATTGAAAAAAAAAGATCAAATAGTTCGGCCTTCTCGTTAGAATCCAGCACCATCAAATACCAGCACTGACCCTACACAAAAGAAGTTCTGCTACGAGAGCAAGATAACGCCCGAAAAGAAAATGGATTGACGCCATCAAAAACATTGTACAATCATACGGAATGACATTATTCAGTGCCACCCTTAGGGCGCTGAAGCGCCAACTATTCCTCCCTACGACGCATGACGGCAAAAGCGGAGATGATGACGATGATGATGATGATGATGATCATGATGATGATGATGATGATGATGATGATGAAAACAAACAGTAGAATATAAACAAGTTCAGGGTTGAGGTGAAGAAAGATTTAGAAGAATAAGACTTTGACTGGTCGAAAGAATAATGCGATTGACAAGGAACAACAAAGTCAACTATTGGCTAATAAGAGCTGCAAGTTAGTCATAGAAGAGACGTCAAAACTGAATTTAAGAATCGCATAACTCCACCCGAGATATTCCCACAAGGGCTCTGTTACCTGCTTCAAAAGCTACCGAAAAGTTCCCATGTTGATTGTTACACTAGCAATGTGATTAAATGTCCTCCTGGATTGTCCTCACGTTTTTAGTGCGCATTCTGGATTTTCCTCACACTTTTATAGCTCCTCTTGGACTTACCCTAGGCTGTGAGTACAATCCAGACCCTCTGCTAACTCCCTTCTGAACAAGCCTTTCCAGAAATGTTGCACTCTCCGTCCGATTCCTAAGAGCCTTCTCACATTTCACGTACCAAATATTCTCTCTCCATCCAGAACGGCAGCAGCAGCAGCAGTAAATCTGTCAGCCTGTACATTGCCACGCACACCTGAATGCCCAGAGCAGAGAATCCATATGCTCACAATCTCTGTTATGGATAGATAGATAGATAGATAGATAGATAGAGAGAGAGAGAGAGAGAGAGAGAGAGAGAGAGAGAGAGAGAGAGAGAGACGTCAATAGAAGAGGATGAGGAAGTGAGGGAAGAGAGCGTCCGAACACTTAGTTCGCGACAGATGCTCTAGCTAGAAAGCAGTTAGTAACATGTACTAGCCGAACCCAAATCAATTTGTTCCGTGTAAGCTTATTAACAAAAACAAATTGATAAATTAATCAAACTATACATAATACAATGCTTATTTGAGTTACATAAGCTAATGGTAAGAGATCAATCAATCAATCAATCATGAGTCACGCCGGAAAGCGTGGTTGGTCATGACTCGCCATTTCACTAGATCACCAGCGTCGTGGATCAGCTCAGTGTTCCTGTCTTGTCCATGCCATGTGGCCAAGCCATCCAGGTATTTTCCTCTCGGTCTTCCTCTTGGTCTGTTTCCTTCGATCTTGCCAGTTGTCACTAAGTTCTCCAGTCCATTTCTTCTCATAACATGTCCAAAAAATTTTGACTTTCTACGTCTAATTTCTCTAATCTTGGCAAAGGCTAATGGTCGACGTTTGGTGCAGGAGAGCCTGACATATGATACCACAACATCTAGCTTAAGAATGGAGGTGGAGGCAGTCAGTGCAGGTTTCCTCTGGATGGAGGATACGATACACACACACACACACACATCGTGATTGTAACTGACTCAGAAAGCATGCTGAGTAGGGTGAGGACTGGCAAGCTCCGTGCCGAGTGGCTTGCTTCGCTTCGGAGATCACGGGTGGCAAGCATCGTCTGGATATTTTCTCCGGGGCATGCTGGTGTGTTGGGGAATGAACAGGCAGACAGATTGGCTGGCTCTGCAAAACTTGGTGGAGTATTAATGCATGATAAGGCAGACTTGGTTGCGACCTTGTGGGAGCACGTGTACACCTCGGAGGAGCAAATGGATCACCATGGTCTGGCAAGAATGCGACAGCGTGGAGTGACGAGGGGATCTAGCCGAAGCTCGACGCTTAGAGGAAAGGCGAGACGCACATATAATCAGATTGCTACTGGTACTATTGGGGTTGGAACTATTCGCTGGCTTCTGAGGATGGGGACGGAGCGCTTATGGGAATGCCCCGAATGCTGTGCTGTCGGTTCCTAAATCAATCAATCAATCAATCTCTAATCAATTTACGATTTTCATTTGTCTCCTGAAGTACATGGTCATCGGTTTTTCTGTCTGTCCATGGTATTCTTTGCATTTTCCTCAGAAACCACATTTCCACAGCCATCAGCTGTTTTTCAGCTTGACTGCACATTGTCCAAGTTTCACATCCATACAAAAGAACAGGCTCTATGAAACCCTCAACACTCTTTTCCTCGTTTCAATTGACATCTTTTTATTGGTCAGAATGTTTTTCATCTTGCTAAAGGCTGCTTTCGCCATGGCGATTCTTGTTCTAATCTCTTCAAGGCATCTCCCATCAGATGTTATGACTGTTCCGAGGTAATTGTACCGATTCACTTGTTAAAGAATATTCCTATTTACTTGTATATTATTTTGTGGTACTTCGTTCTTCCTAGTGACGACCATAACCTGTGTCTTCTTACAATTTAATTCCAACCCCAGCTGTTCACTGTGTACAACAACTGCGTCTACTAATTGTTGTAGATCTTGTGCATTGTATGCAATAAATACTGTATCATCTGCATATCTAATGTTATTGATGTTTCGTCCTACAATGCTGATTCCATTTATATCTTCTACATTCCTGAAAATATTTTCACTGTATAGGGAAAAAAGATCTGGAGACATTACACATCCCTACCTAACACCTCTTGCAGGTTGAAATTGTCCCACTTCATTATCAATCCTTATGGCAGCTTGTTGTTTCCAATATATGGTTTTTATAAGTTTAATGTCTTTCCCATCAATTTGTAGATCTGCAAGCATATCTACCATGTTGACATGTCTAACTCTATCAAAAGCCTTTGTGTAGTCAATAAAGGAAAGGTGTATATCCTTGTTTACTTCTATAGCACGTCCAATAACTGTTCGCAGCATATACACAGCATTTACTGTACCCTTTCCTTCTACAAACCCACATTGTTCTTCCCCTATTTCAGGTTGTATTTTCTTCCTCACTCTTTGCATGATAATTCGTAGCAAAATCTTTGTGATGTGGCTCATTATACTAATTGTTCTATGTTGATCACATTCCAAGGTTCCTGATTTCTTTGGGATTGCAATAAATACAGAGTTACATAATTCAGAAGGTATATAACCAGTATCATATAATGTGTTCAGCAGTCTGGTGACTTGATCTAGTCCAAATTCTTCTAAAGTTTTAATCATTTCTGTTGTGATGTTATTTGCACCGGGGGACTTGCCAGCTTTCATATACTTAAGAACATTTCGAACCTCCTACTTCAAATTTGGCGGCCCTTCATTATTAAATCTAATATCATACTGTTCCTCTCTGTTATCATTATAAAGGTTTTTCACATAATCTGTCCATACATGTAGAATCTGATCTTTTTCTATTATGACTTTGCCATCTTTAGTTTTGAGACAGCCTGTTGATGTACTTGTTCTTTTATTAGTAAGTTCCTGAATTCTTTTGTGCACTAATTTGGTATTTTGACTGTTGTGTTGTTTTTCAATTACTAAGCACTTTTCATCAAGCCATGCTTCTTTTGCCTCCTTACATAATATTCTGACTTGTCTGTGAATTTCTTCATATTTGGCACGATTATTTTTGTTGAGTCTTCTTGTTTCCATTAGGTGTAAAATTTCTTCTGTCATCCATTTCTTACGACCCACCTTCTTTAATTTTGGAATAGTTGTTTCTGCAGCCAGACTGATTGAATTCTTCAACATTTCTCATTGATCATCCACATCCTGGAATAATATCTCTAGATCAGACAATATATCACATCTGTTCTGTACTTCTATGTTGAATGGTAAGAGATACAGGATAAAAACACTCACACAATAGCAGTGTTCGGATGGTGTAATAAACATACAAGAAAATAGATTTCTAAATATATCGACCATGCATTCATTGGGAATATGAAATTAACACAGCTGTCAGTAATGTAAACAGTTACACAAGGTGAATGAAGCTATTCAACACTGTTCGCACATTCGCCCTGCAATGAACCGTAGCAGTTCTATCTAAGGCCACCTGTAAGTAGTGCACAATGGAATAAGTGACTGACAGACTTCAGGCTGGCTGGGATATAGATCATACAGCTTGCTGAGTATGAAGAGACTATCATCATCATGTGCCATGCTGATATGCATGGCGATTAATGGTTCTCAATTTCACACGATAGCTAGTCAAAAATCAGATCCATGTCCTTGTCTGGATTACGTCATGAAGACGAGCCACCCAGATATGTATCTCTCTGTCTCTTCCATGCTCTTTTTCCATCAATCTTTTGTGTTGACAATCTGGCAACGGCATTATGTGCAGTGAAATGTTTCTTTACATCTGTTCGAGGTTGTTTTGTTCCGCTAACTACATTTCGGAGAAAAATGGCGTGGCTGGCTAGAAACATCTAGAAACGGAACATCAACATCTAGAAATATCGAGGCTTTGTAGGCGAACATCTGGTTGGGAAAGTGACTGCCGCTTCCATCAAGGATGAACTGTATGTTTCGTAGAGGACTTTTGTGTGGCATTCTGGCGACGGCATTATGTACAGTGATTTGGTTTTACATCTCTCCGAGGTTGGCTTGTTGCGTGAACTGCATTTCGAAGGAAAAATGGCGTGGCTGGCTAGAAAACATCTAGAAACGGAACAACAGCATCTAGAAACATTGAGACTTTGTAGGTGAACATCTGGATGGGAAAGTGACTGCCAATTCCATCAAGGATGAACTGTGTGTTTCGTAGAGACTTTTGTGGTGACATTCTGGCGGCAGCATTATGCACAGTGTGCCTGAGCGGGCCGTTGTTTGTCGAGAATACTGTTTTTTTTTTTTCATTTTTCACATGGGGCAGTGGGGAACATTTCATGTGATATTCACTCGCACAGGAACGGAGCATAATGGGGAAGACCCTTGGCTGTGATGTTGGAACCGCGACTAATGACTAATGACCATCAATCTTACCAGTTGTCCCTAAGTTTACCACTAGTTTGTATTTCCTCATAACGTGCTCACAAAATCTTGACTGTCTACGTCTAATTTCTCGAATTAATTTACAGTATTCATTAGTTTCTTGTAGGACTTGCTCATTTGATTTTATGTCCATCCATGGTATTCTTTGAATGTGTCTCGGAAACTACATTTCAACAACCATTAAAGGTTTCTCGGGGTTAGAATACACGTAGTTATATTCTCAAATAATCTGCGACATGTCTTTGGAAGACAATAATGTATTAAATAAAGTTTTCAAACAGAACCTGATGTTCACAAATATTACAGGAACAGAAAGTTGTCCATATAGTATAATTTCAAGTCAAATAATGAAGTGAACGAGATAAAGACAGAGAAAGATGTATGCAGAACGCTTGAACAGCTGGCCAGGAAATAGTAGTCTAAGCAACATCAATCTGATATAATTTCAAATTTCAGTGGCAATTGAAGAGTCATGATCTCAAATATGCCAGCACAGAATAATACATTTCAAATGTGGCAATGAGGATATAGAAAGATGCATATGGAAAGCATAAATACACAATATTATAAACATCATCAACGGAATCAAAATATAAAATTGTGGAACATCATAAGAGACATGGAGTGTTTAACACATTCGGTCCACGTAATCGAAATATTATATCATGAACAACCTGCAGCTGTCAGCGTAACTGGTGAGACATGAATCTAGTTCTAGGGGCAAAAGGGAGTAAGGCAAGGCAGCATTCTGTTTCCACATCTGTTCAACACCTATACAGAAATATAATGAATAATGTCGAAAATGGTCACACACGCGATACTTGTTAATCGTTATAAATGGCGGAAATCCAGTTCCAGGACTTAGATATGCAGATTGCACTGTCCTCCTTAGAAATAGTGCTCTGGGATTAGCAGCGTTGATTCTTTTTATCAAGAGACACAATAACAATTAAAACATCGTCTTAGGAGTCAGCATGGCCGAATGGATAAGAGCTCTGACTCTTAAACTTCTTGTGTGCTGATGCCGAGGTAACGGGTTCAACCCCTACACCGGTTAATTGATCTTACATGTTCACTTCTCGTCCTTGACTTGGGGACATAAATTACAAGTACCTCAGAAGTCGAAGTAATTTCGCCTGATAACGATGGACACTGTTAATAGAGTGAGCTAATCCGCACGCCAAATCCGCCTCGTGCTACTAGAAGTAGTAGTAAACTGTGGACTACACTTGAGCTCAAAGAAAGTAAACGCAACAACACAAAGTCGTTTCTGAACACACACAAACGTGTACACGGACAAAGGTAGACACCACGCATAAAACACAATCAACAAGGAGATGATTGAAATTGTCGCACATTCGGAATATTGTCTTTAATAAACAGATCTACGGACCTTTCATAAGACATCACACCTATAGTATGTCCAGAAATGAATGCCGTCATTCACGATCAATTATTTTGAAAACAGTTGCATCATTATGAAATTTTTTCTGCCGTCTTATATTTACCCCCACCCAAGGAATATGTCTTTGATAGGTCCAAAAGCAACTTAAATCATGAAAAGCAGCGACATTTCTTTGATGTGTTGATGAAAATCTAGTGATTGCTCGCTAACAAACTTGTTTTACAGTAATGCCAATGCCCCCGCCAGTTTGGATGACAAACACAAGGCGTATCCAGATTCGTATGGGAGTGGGTGCAATTCTGCTCTGCTGAGACGGAACATGATTACATGTTTTGCACGACGAATATAACTGTGAATATCTCTGTAGTGGGCTTCCTTCATAAAGGTCAAGATGTTGGTCCTCTTTTCATTGAAGTTTATAGAACTATTCGTATGGTCGTGTGTTGTCCCCTCATTTGACAACGTGTTTCTTCTCAAAGTTTCTTTTTATGCCACAAGTTGTCAGTTCCCACCTCAATATTACTCTTCGGTTAGTATTCGATGCGTCTAGAGCTTTTTGTTTTTTCAATGTCAGTTGTTTTTCACCGTTGAGGACTCACGGAATTGAAAATTCATCACCGTGGAATACAAACTGTTGCCATTAACAAGTTGTATTGTTTATGCCGATGCTGTAATGTTTAGGGCCTGCGATCTGATCAGACCTTAATCTGTGTCGGACGATTCCAGTAGGTTGATGACTGCTCTCAGTTGCATAAAATTCAATCCATCTTTTCTCCAATGATCCTCTTCCTCTTTCAACACATGGTCCTCACATTTTTCCAGTAACTTCTATCATTATTTAATAACGCGGACTGGATTAGTATCCTGACGTCAGACAATTTGAATATAGTATTGTCAGCTGTCACCTGTCCTTTAATTTTAGCCCAAACAAGTTCTATAGGGTTAAAATTAGAATGGTACGGCGGAGGTTTCAAGCACCCATGACGATGCTTTTCTATCAACTTGTCGATTTGATATTTCTTGCGTTTTGGCGTCTGTTTTACAAGGGACAACAATTTTAGCTAGAAATACGGTTCTGGAAATGGTATGTTTTCCATTCGGAGCCATATCTTTATTGCTCCCTTTGTGTTCGATGCTGTAGGTATTTTGTCTTCTTGGGCAACAACATTGATATCATGCATTGTCCATAATTTGACACGACGGTCTATCTAGGGATGGAAGCACAGTATTCTCGAGCCAATCTCTAAATACATTACCATTCATCTTATTATGATAATCTCTTGTCTGTATGCTTTGATACGAACACGAGCCCAGCATTCTGTTGTAAGCCATTATGCGTATTACCAGCATGGGCCATGACCAAAAGCTGTCCTATACTACTGGGCACATATCGCTTTATCTGTCCATGCACTGATTGCCATTCCTTATCACTTGTGTGGTGCGCATTGATCCACATTTCATCCAAACACACTATGCCATAATTTCTTTGCGCATTTCCCTTATTTCACGTAGGTATCTGCTTCTCATGGCTCCTACATGCGTTGCTCGCAAAGAATATTTCTACCGCCCTTGTACTTTCTAAAAGTGAAGATAATGTCCTTATAATTTTCCACAAAGTTGTTCTGGATAGCTCAATGTTATTATTCTTTCTCAACCAAACCCTAAGTTTTCTTACAGTCACTGCTTCTTTGGCATCCAGCATTTTTTATAATGCTGGATAATCCTGGATATAAAATCCTATTTTTTTTTAAATTTTAGTAGTCTCCTTGGCGAAGTGGTCAAGCCTTTTGACTCGGGCTCCAAAGGTTGTGGGTTCGATTCCGGGCCGCATCCTTCGGTTCACGAGTTAAATTTTTAGGAGACTGTTTGTGGGTCGTCGCTAGAGCTGCGGAGTTCGTGCTTTGTGCGATGCTTTTCGCGCTGCGGAAAGAGACCGAGCCATATGGGATAGAACCCGGTGCAATGAAGTCGCCCATGTCGACTTTTAAGCGACTTTTTAAAGCATTTTTATAATAGCTTGCCTTATGACATCTTTGTCAAAGCAGTCTACAATAACCTTTCTACCTACCGTTTGGTTATTGCGTGGTGGTTTAATTCCAGATTCTTGCACCCATCGACGAAATGACCGTTTACTCAAACCCAATGCATGCACTGTTCTTTTTTTTCGGAATTTGTAATAGTATAACACAGTTTCCTGCGATCAGCTTCTTGACAAAAATATGTGTACGACTTCATAGCGATGCAATGAAGTGTATACACAATTTCGCATTCAATCCCATTGAAAAATATTCACGCATTTCAATGTTAGCGATAAGTGGTAAGATTTTTTTTTTTAAATATATTAAACAGATTTCATGAAATAACCCACATTTTGAGACACCTCTGAACAGTCCCAGTTTAAACAACGCGGGGTTCTTGGCATAAGGCCAATCCCGTAAAACACGTAAAATATTCAACATTGAACGCTGATTGTCTGGCTACGCTGTAATACATTTAAAATTATGAACTTCATCTCTGACCCGTAAATTACATACCGCATATAAACAAACTTTGAAATCTGCTGTAAAATCTCCAGAACAAAATTTTTTGTTGTTGTTGGGTGGACATAATGATAAGGTTATATGCTAAATCTCATCACTTTCCTTCAGTTGGTTACTGAGATATGGAATTTTATATTGGGGCAGACAAAAGTAAACACACTATAGGCTAGCCACCGCAATGAGTATATTAAACTGTATTATTATTAACAGCCTAAAGCAAAACACCAGCAAAACAAATTAAAGTACACTTTATTGAGAGCATCATCTTTCCGGTTGCATCTTATGAATGTGAGTTATACAGTAATCACTAATATTGAACTTAAATTTTACAGACAACTTGTTACAATACATAAGACCAGAAGAAGAAATACACTGATATTCTAAAAGGTATGAATAGGGAAGAAATCTGGCCGATAAAAAGCTTCATGTCTGAAGAACTGAAATACTTTAGCCAACTGTAACGTCACAGCTGTTTAGAAAGAACATTCATGAAGGGCATTGTTTATAGGAGAAGAGGCGGGGGTCAACCAGCATGAAGATGGGCTCAAGATACCTTTCCATGAATATGCATGAGGTAAAAGAAATGGGGAAAAAAGATGAAGAATTTTATAGTGGCCTGTTTAGAGAGCGATGTTCTGCAAATAACCTAGCACATGATAAGGAATTTTTACATCACAAGATATTACCTTGTCCACATACTGATCTACAGCACGGTGGATGTGACCCCGCTGTTGTTCCAACATGTTTAAATTCATCGAAATAATCGTCACATACATATCAACAGCTGCTGCAGCCATCTAGGATTAGAAATCAATTGTAAGAATCCGTTTATTGATGCAATATAAATGAAAGCACTTCTTCTTCATCTTCTTCTTCTTCTTCTTCTTCTTCTTCTTCTTCTTCTTCTTCTTCTTCTTCTTCTTCTTCGCCATCTCCTTCTCCACCTCCTCCACCTCCATTTAAACGGTTAAGGCATCTGGAGTATGTATGCTCGTAGCTACCGTTTGCATTCGCATTTTTCTCATGTTGGACTGGAAGTGTATGGTTCCGTCGCCCTGCTACTGAGTTGAGTGCGTGGCGCAACACTGTGAGCTGTGAATTTCGTGTGAAATGTATTTACATCTGTCCGCGGTTGTTTGGAGTGTGAACTGTGAACTGCATGTTCGGAAAAGTGGCGGCTGGCTTTGTCGCAAAACGGACTGGTTTGCTTTATGCAGTAATGTGTGGCTCCTGGTTTCCTAGTGACTGCCGCTTCCATCGAATATGGACTGTATTTTTCGTGAAGGACTTTTGTGTTGACATTCTGGCGGCGGCATTATGTACAGTGAAATTCTTTTACATCTGTCCGCGGTTGTTTGTAGCGTGAACTGCATGTTCGGAATAATGGCAGCCGGCGTCGCAGAACTGACTGGTTTGCCTTATGCAGTAATATGTAGCTGCTGGTTTTCTAGTGACTGCCGCTTCCATCGTTGATGAACTATTTTTTCGTGGATGCCATGGGGCAAGCACCCGCTATTGACGTCAACAAGAACATAGAAGGAATCGTGGAACCAAAAGCGTATGGAATC